>PVLA01000706.1:0-170131 GCA_004027455.1 Hydrochoerus hydrochaeris
CACAAAAAAAGGAGAGAAACATTTGATAAAGAATATAAAGAAAATATAGAATACATCAAGCACATTCAAAGAGACTACCAGGAAATTAAAAACTCCACTGAAATCTGGCAAAACTCCTTAAAAGAAACTAGGGATAGACTATCAAAACTTGAAGACAAGTTTGCAATGTGTGATCATGAAAGGAAAGATCTCTTAAAAACAACAAGGAAACAAGCAGTAACAATACAAAGGCTAAAAGATGACAAGAGAATCTACAATTTAAGAATAAAAAATGTGAACGAAGAAGTAGGAGTACAAACAGGCGAATTACAAAGGTTATTCACGGAAATAATTAAGGAAAACTTCCCAAGCATGGGAAAAGAAAATGACATTTGGTTATGTGAGGCATACAGAACTCCAGCCACCTATAACCAAAACAGAGCTACACCCAGACATATAATAATCAACATACCAGAAATTCAATATAAAAACAGAATATTAAACGCCGTCAGAGAAAAGAAACAGATTACCTATAAAGGTAAGCCCATCAAGATCACAGCAGACTTCTTGAGACAGACCATCAGATCAAAAAGAGCTTGGAGCAAAGTATTCCAAGCCCTGAAAGAAAATAACCTCTAGCCCAGATTGATGTACCCTGCAAAACTGTCACTAGAAATTAATGGAGAAACAAAATGCTACCATGACAAAGAGGAACTGAGGGGGAGTTTGTGACCACCAATCCAACCCTGCAGAGAATGCTGAAGGACATTCTAGAGAAAGAGAAAAAAAAATACCAGGATTTTAGGAACAGTGGCAGAAAGGCCTCAATGAGTGGGGTAGGCAGTAGAATGAAGGAGAAAACTAGACAAACAAAGGCAGAAAAATAGCATAGCAGAAATGAGGCAGAGAAGGATGGCTAGAATCTCTAACATAGATGGCCTTGATACACTATATTGTTAATAGTGCACCAGGATTTAAAACCCACATTACTTTGCTTAGATGTATTATATTCTGTTCCAGTCATTCTACCTGTACTCGACTTGAGGGCACAGACAGTAATCCCAAAAATAACAGGATATAGTACGGTAATCATCCTTAATTTCCTATTAACTTAATCTAAAGCTCTGTAAAACCTACACTGTTTTACCATGACTGATCGTTTTTGAATCTGATTTGTTAGATCACTGTTTTGTATGGATAGATTTTATTCAAAGCTGTTATGACTGACAGTATCAAGTCTAAGAGTATAGGCAACTGCACTTAAGATGACAAGATCCACTAGAATATCCACTCTGGTTTGATTATTACCTGCCTTTGAAGTTTTATACTGTTTACAATGTTTTATTTTTACTAATATTGTTATGTACTGCTATATTCAATTATACTGCTATATTTAATTATGCCTGATAATATAGACAATTCTATTGAAGATAATAAGAAACAACACAGTAATCATCGTAGATCACCTTGTACTGTGGTATTATATGACTTTTTGGTTTCATGTTTCTATAGGAATTTGTTTTGTTTTGTCTTGCTATGTTTTGTTGTTCCCTCTAATACAGAAAGGATAGAAATACATGTAGAGGGGGCTTTAGCTCAGTGGTAAATGTGCTTGCCCTGTAAGCACAAGGTCATGAGTTCAATCTCTAGCACTGCCTCCCCGCCAAAAAAAGAAATACATGTAGAGACTCATGCATACGCAACTGTTTACACTGTCACTGTTTGAATATCTACTTTGTATGCTTTAATTTTTAACTTGAACAACTGTTTCTAAGAGGAGAATATGTAATTTACCAACTAGTGATTTCTTATTGTTTATCTTTGTCTTTTGAAATTCTGTATTATCTCTACTCTTTACATGCTTTTGTTTCTCTTTAAATAAAAAAAGAAAAAAATTATAAATACAGATAAATAATGATGTAACAGAAGAAGCACCTTATTCCGATGCATTGCATTCATTTTACAATACCCACCTACTGCTACAAGGCAGAATAGTTTCTTGTCTGAATGTGTAACTCACTTGACTTGCATTGATCTTTTTTACATATTTAATAAAAAAAGGTAAAATGTGAAAAAAAAAGAAGAGAATAATACTAGTAAGGACCATAAAGTAGAGTGAAAAGTTCCCAAAGGAACTCTAGAAGAATAAGGCTATAATAAACAGTGTTGAAAATACTATGTATAGAGTTATATTTTGGTATGACAAATATAGAGGTTTATTTGACACAGCATAACAGAATACTAAAAAGGGAGTACACAGGCTGGGTGTGGTGATGCGCTCCTGTAATTCCAGCACTCTAGAATGCTGAGGCAGGAGGACTGCCAGTAGCTTGAGGCCAGCCTGGGTTACATAGCATAGTAAGACCGTGTCTTAAAAAGGAACGGTTTGGGCAACCCGCTCGGGATCCCTTCTGTCTCTCTTCAGACAGAAGCTTTCTTTCTCTCAATAAATATATTCTGCTCTCACCTCCGTTGTTCCTAAAATTCATTCTTCGATTTTAGGGAACACGAACTCACGGACATAGTAAGTTGGGAGTTTCCTTCCCCTATATCATTTGGAGATCATCCACCGAGATCACTGGATAGAGGTGAGAGTTTGTTTTTTCTTCATAAACTGGACTGGGACTCATTTAGGTACCTTGTAAGCTCCCAGTCTTCCCTTTAAACCCATAGTCTTACTCTACAGAAGATCCTAGAAAAACAAAGTCCTTGGCAACCCGCTCAGGACCCCTTCTGTCTCTCTTCAGACAGAAGCTTTCTTTCTCTCAATAAATATATTCTCCAAAAAAAAAAAGGAAGGGTTCAATACTCAGTATGACCAAAGGGTAAAAAAAAGAAAGAAAGATGGTGATATATTCTTGAAACTGCTTTTAAAAAGCTATTATATTCACATTTAACAGAAAGTTCACACTAAAAAGAAAGCACAGCAGGGGAGGGAAGAAGAAAAAGGCTGATAAGCAAAAGTCCTATTTCCAAGAACATAATATTCACCACCTCAAAAAAAAACTCACGACCCTTTCCTTAGGCTGGGGATGCAGCTTAGCGACAGTGTCTGCCTAGCACACCCAAGGTCCTAGGTTTGATCCCCAGACCTGGAGACACATACACAGACCCTTTCTCTTGCCATTACGTCCTCAGCTAAGTTAGTTTACTACAAATTTCACTATCTCAAAATCATTTTCATATATGGACCTTTAAAATTCAGTACAATCAACAGTGTAACAACACAAACTAGATTTTAGACTAGGAAAGGAAACACGCAGTATGCATATTTTCTTTCACACCACGTCCCTGAGACAAACCAGACATGGATCCATGACTCACTAATCAAACTGTCCAACATGTCCACGTCCAGGTCCTCAGGCCTGTGCTGCTGCCTGGCCACCAGCCGGCAGAAATCCTGAGCAGCTCGCACGATGTTGGCTTTCCCGTCCTCGGGGGACAGCACCTTCACTGCCGAGTGGCTATTTAAAACTGGAGCAAGAGGTGAAAAAGACACTGTTAAAAACACTTACAAACTGATCTGAAAATCAGTTTTACCAAACACAAAGTTCAGACCAAAGTAAAATAAGAGTTCCCAGAGTAAACGAGCATCACAGCATTCATTTTCAATACTGAAACATGTTTAGCTGTTTTCCTCTGAAAGAACCAATAAACTCCAGGCCACACTGACACCAGTACTTATATACTGCCACCTTTTTCAAGAGCTCAGAATGACCTGTATTGCAAACAAATCCTTCAGGAAATAGGAATTTCAGTTATATCCCAGCTATCACATTTTACTCATCTGAAATTCCACATACAATCACAGCACAATTATTAATGAAAAAGTGAAGACTTGAAAAAAAAAACTTTTACTGAAACAACTTTACAACTGGTGATTCTAGGTAACTGATATCAATGCAAAATTTTTACCTACGTACATGCAAATTCTTTTTAGTCTGGAAGTTTCTACCCCCCTTCCTAAATCAGTTTTGGCCCTATTTACATATTCATTTCCTGATCTATAAAAATGTCTGTTCTTTAGATTCTCTGTTGAACCAGTTTTAAAATCTGCCTATTGAAATAAGATCTTTAACATGTATTCACTTTTTAATATCAATACAAATTATTTTATCTTTTAACACAATGAAAAGAAAAAAGTTGAACTCCAATGATAAATCATGACAAAAAAGACTAACAGTAAAACAAAAGGGAAAACCCTGACAGAATATGCCCTGAAATGCAAGATGCAAGGCTTCAGACATCACCTGCACATTCGCTTTCCATGCACACTTACCTTGCTCATCTTTGTCATTACTATTTGCAAACTCTGGTGAGTATCTGGAACAATCTAGGCCCAGAAGTTCCTGCTGTTGCTTTAGAATTTCGTCCATCAGTCTGGAATTATTTCTTTTGAAAATACCTTTAAAAATGAATTGAAAACAAATAAATAATAACTGGGTTAATTTATCTCCTTGAATTACTAATGGATGCTCCATGCAAAAAGATCACTAGAACCTAGAGCAATAACGACTAGTCTTAAACTAGAACATAAAAGGCAAATATGACAACATCTGCTAACAGAAGAGACTGACAAGGGTAAACTACTTAGAGGCGATGGGGAAATGATAGAAATTTAGACCTAGAAAGGGATTTTAAGGGCTCATTTACTAGAAATTTTTATTTATAGATTAAGATACAAAATGCCTTTATAGGGCTTTTCCAACAAGTGATCTACTCCTGACTCCCGGTCTAACATATTTTCTCTGTAGATATTCTCTGTCCATCAATGCTAATTGCCTCATTCTGATTTAATGAAAAACATGAATTATACTAAAAAGAAAAAAACCAAAATTGAATAAATTCAAAGAGAAATAAAACAATAAAACTAGTTTCTGATCCTCCCACCATGTAGAGAAAAGTTAACACTTTATCACCCTTGAGAACCATGAAACTCGAGGTGACATAAATTTAATATAAATCTGATAGAATTCAAGATCTGGAAGTATTTTTAAAGAGGCAGCCTTGCAGTGCCTGCCCTTTTCTGATCTTTATCAAGTGTTTATACTTTGTGCTCTTGGGCCTGACAGGGTTCAGACACTGGGAGAAGGAACACGGCAGGGTGGGGTATGCATGTGTTTGAGTGCCCAGAATCCACCACACACAAACATCAAGCAGCTGTGCGTGTCAACAGCAGTTTATAAAAGCAGGCTCCTTGCATGGAACGAGGTTTTGCAAAAGAAGAAAGGTTTGAGCGGAGCTGAACTGAGAAAGTTATAAAGAAAACTGGGAGACATTAAGAGGGGAAATGCTTAAGAAAAAGTGAAATCTGCAACATTGGGAAGAGAGAGAGGCTGCTGAGGCCAAGGGTTTGAGAAACTCAATGTGGCATCCACTTAACATAAATCCAACTCTGTGTGAGGGGAGAAGAGGCTTGAAGTTTTCAGATTGCCTACCAAGCAGGCAACCACCAATTTGCAGGTAAGCAGATGCATGGATGCAGATCTTCAGTAGCTGGTGCAAGCGCTGTATGACCAGCAGCAGGGCGTGTAGAGGAGTGAAAAGGAGGCTTCATCATGAGGAAGAGCCATCCAACGGCCCTTGTCTCACTCAGGGCAAAGTCAGAATGTCCTGTCTCATGCCAGGTCACAGAGTATTACCTTTAAGTGGGGAAATTCTATGAAAAGGACTGGTTTAAAGGAAAAGATGAGCTCAGTTTGAACTGCTGTTGACAGTCACATGGGAGGATACTCCCAGGTGACCAAGGACCACCAAACACAAGGCCTGCAAACAGCTCTCTGCAGCAGCCCAGACCTTCTCCACTCAGCTCAAGGCCCGGCCTGGTCCAGCAGTTGGACACAGAGCAACACAGCAAGTGTGGTCTGCTTAAGAGAGGACCACCAGAGACTGACCCAGGTACCCTCCCAGAAATGGTGCCATCTGGAAAGACAGGCCAGTCAACACCCAGAGAAAACAGGAAAGTGAACGGGAGCAGAATAAGGTGACAAGGAAGTATGTTCCCGAATAGCAACCACAGCATTAAAGGGCAGTGGCTGTAACCAGGAGTTACCTGCATAGCAATCTTCCACTTGTACAGTGATACTAAAGATGGGGGATATAATCACTAGCTTCAAATCAATAAAACCCGCACACATGATAAAAAAAAAAAAGCATATGCTATTACTCTGCTACATACAGACACATGCTACAGGCTTATAAATGCTACAAAATTTCCGATTATCTATGCAGGCACAGAAAAAGACAGACCATACATGCTGTTGTACTATAGGTATCAATTCTGGAACCCATTTGAATTTCAAAAATTTCTCAGTTTACAAAGAATTCCTCAATTTCAAGAGAAAAAGCTCCACCATGTTCCAGCTAAGACACAAGCTTATTACAAATAAAACAGCCACATTTCCCACATAAACCACACTTGCTCATTCTGATGGTAGCTCCACTTTGCGCTGTGTGTGAAGACCCCAGCTTCACCTCCTGCCAGCTCACTCATCCTGACACAGGAGAGCTCCACAGGAACCCAGGCCTCATAACAAGATTTCAGCCACTGAAACAGTTGCTACCTCTTCTGGTCTCCTCTTTCCTGAGAGGATACTCCTTGTTCCCACCCTGCTTCCACCTCTGTCCTAGCTGTCTGAACGTCCTCCCCCACTCCCCACTATGTGAGGCTCCTCTTCTGCCTCCACTAGCCCTGCTGCCCACGTGCTCCTGAGCACATACATCCACGGGACATCCGAAGGGCCATGACAAGCATGGAAGGAGTGAGGCAAAATCTTGGGTGCAAATTTAAGATGACAAAAATTAAGACAAATCACTTAATGTAATTTGTGAATAAAACATTAAAATTTTAAATGAAGAGGATCCTCATTTGGTCCTAATGTCTCCAGTTCTTCATACTCCTAACTCTACCTCATAGTTCTGCACAACTGCAGAGTGAACAAAGCCAGCATAAGGCAGGGACTCTCTCAGCGCATCAAGTTTAAAACTAACAGCGGCAGAACTGAGTAAACCGCACGCACGCAGGCACGCACGCACGCATGCACGCACGCACGCATGTGGTCCTGGAGTGGATAGCAGTACGTTTGGAGAGCACAGCACAGGGGACACAGAACCACTGCCAAGCTGTTCAAGAAACTAACCCTTGCCCCAGAGCCCTCGCTTGCATTGTTTCTAGGGTTCCCTCCAGAATCCATAGCCTCAAGGCCTCTGTACGGCACCGCTTCCTCCACAGCTGTTATAGTCAGGACTTTCAAGGGAACGGATTTAACATAGGACACATAATTTACAGGATTATTTTATAAGAATCACCCAAAGAGTCAAATGCAGAAGAGTGCAGGAAACCTGTCAACACATTAGAGACCCAAAGAATCCAGCTGAGGGCCTGGACCCCACAGCAGTGACCTGCACAAGTCCAGCTGGAGGCCTAGAGCCCACGACAGTGTCTCATACAAGTCCATATTAAGGACCTGCCCTGGGAAGGCCCAAAGGTCAGTGGTGGAAGCTAGAAAGTCTGCACCAGAGGGAGGAAGGATCTGTGAAAGCAGGCTGAGGGTTCTGCACTGGAGCCAGAGTGACGCTCAAGGTCAGGACCAGAGCTCCCCCAAAAGACCCGCAGCCATTCTCTGGGACAGTGAGGACCTGAGCTCCTCTGGTGATAAGAACAGCTGAGTTCTCAGAAAAGAGCATGGCAAAGCTTCTCTAGACTCAACAGCACCATCTTCCTCTCCAGTTCTGCTTTCATGCTGCTGGCAGCAGTCCTCAGGTGACCCTACACCCAGCACCATGCTGACTCAGTCCAGCCGGGTGTGACACACTGACCGCTATTGATCCACTGCAGTAGCCCTGTTTCCTGTCCAGGTCCTGACCCCCACTGCAGCCTTCCTTCCCAGGACCCCTGTCACTGCTAGCCTCATCACTAGTGGACCACCTAATCTTGGGGTACATCTTCAGTCTCGGCACTCTTCAGTGGCTCCTAAAATACTACATATTAACAAGAAGCTGTTTGGGGGACACGAGTAATTTGGTCCACCTATATGAAACAAGTGATCCTATTTCTTTGTAGTTCTCTATGCCTAGCAAATTGGAAATGTCTCACGTTCTCAAAAATTGACAAGTCACCTGGCATAGTGGCACACACCAATAACTCCTGCTACTTGAAAGACTGAGGCAGGAGAATGGCAAATTCAAGCCTAGCCTGGGGAATTTACTGAAACTCTGTCTCAAAATTTTAAGAGGAAGGGAGCTAGGCCTGCTGGTTAGTGGTAAAGCACTGCCTAGCAGAGGGTGGAAAGCTCAGCCCAATTCCAGCACTGCAAAAAACAGGGGAGGGGAGGGGAAGGGAGGCAAGACTCCAACCCTGTGCTTTAGGTGAACTTCCAATACCTGTAAAGTCTAATTCCTCACAGGCCAGCTGCAAACGTCACCTCCCCTTGTGCTTTCTCAAGGTACCTGCCCATGAGAATTCCCTTAAGCCATGTTCCTTTTAATAGGCATTCAATGTTCATTGAATATGTTGAACTATCTGTGCACAAAATGCCACTAACAACAGGCCCTAACATGTCACTGAAGGTTTACACATCCAAGACCCTCTCACAATAAAAGCAAAAATTCCTTAATGCATACAGGCAGAAATTGATCAAAGAGAAAAATAACTCCCCGTGTAGTGGGAGTAGTGTAGTGGCACATGCCTGTAATGCCAGCACTCAGGAGGCTGAAGCAAGAAGATCGATCACCTTTAGTTTGTGGCCAGCACAAGCTACATATCCAGCCTGAACTAACTAGCAGGATCTTATCTCAAAATGATCACCATCATCATCTTCATTATCGGACAATGTTGCAGAGGCACAAGTCTTTCATAGTTACTTTAAACTGAACCTTTGCCTTTGCTGATTTGGATAAAAAGCCGAGATATGTACAATACAGTTTTGGCAGCTGGGTACAGTTGGGTGCGGAGTGCTTGCCAGGGAGGGCTGGTTTGACCCCCAGCAGCCTGTTTCTGCCGAGGGCTTAGATAAGCAATATGCCCCTAGTACCTCCTGACCCAACTCTCAGAGATCTGACTACCCCAAGTCCCCCACATCACCCACACACTGCTGCCTTCAGGGCACAGTCCATACAAACTCACAACACACACACTACACAGAAACAACACAGCATAAGGGTGACTTTGAAATAGGAAACGTAGTGACTATGTGATGTATGGATTGTTTTTTTCCTATCGTAACTCATAGTGCTTACCTTCTAGAACTTAAAGGCAAAATGATGGAATAAAAGTAATTATCACAGACGTCACTATGTGACAAGAGGTTGAAACAACATTCATTCAGAAATAAAAGACTAAAGGAAAAACAATGAAAATATTTACATAATACTGAGTTTCAGAAATGTTTTATTTTATCCTTTTACAGATTCACAAATAGATGCTGAAAGGTCAAGCAATCGTCCTTACAGACCTAAATATTTGATCTAAAAGCCTGATTACCTGGCTTTCCTGTTCAATTCAGTAACTGCTTTTAACTCTCATAAAGGAATAATGCTAAACCTACTCTACTACTGAATTCTGAATGCCCCTCTTTAAAAAATGAATTATTAAATAAAACTCATCTTCTTACATATCTCTAAAAAAAAAAAAAAACCACACAAAAAAGCCCTAGGAATATGGCTTTATTTTTCCTTTCTAAAGCCTTTGAAGGCATTTGAGGAGGCTTCAGGAATTTTACATTATGTTTTGTTGTTCTGTCACATCTCATGAAATGCAATTTCCCAAATGTAAAAAATATTAGATATTTATAGGAAAGACACACAGTATTATTCTAGGAAAGCTACACCTCAAACAGACTACAATGTTTTTGGTATTTTTTCCACAAAAATTTTGGAGGTCAAATGCAGTGTTTTCTACATTTTCAGAAACATTACTGATGATAATTCAGACTGGGGCAGTTGCAATGGGGACCACAACAAATGGCAGGTTTGGGATGTGTTTTACAAATGAGGCCACAGAGGTCAGTTTATTGATAGAATGACTGAGGCGGAGTGGAAGAGAAGACTCTCAATATCTATGTTTCTAGTTTGAGCAATTGGAGAAAAGGTAATAATATTTTATGACACTGGAAAAAAATAAGAGAGCATAGGTTGGAGGGAAAATTCAAGAGTAATAGTTTAGACATGTTAGATATTTGAGATGTCCAGCGATAGACAAATGGAGATTTTGGGAGAGGAGCTGCAAACATGAGCCTGGAACTAAAAAGAGATCAGGGCTAGAGGTGCAAACTGCATCAGCACACAGCTAGCTGCTCCTGAGAACCTGAGGCAGAGTGCTCCTCCTCTGGGACAGGGTCACAGGGCGTCCTCCAGTGACACAGCCACACCTGCTCATTCATGTTCCTCTCAGGCTACTCCCTGCGGGAGTGTAAATGCACAGCTCAAACCTTTGAGGACATGTGGAAGTGAGACAAAAGGAAAGATAGGCAGTGGGGAAATCCTCACACATGAGTTATCACAGAAGCCAGGGCCAGCAAAGATGTCAGAGGGACCTAGATGAACTGTGCCCACTCAACCATTGAATTATGTGCTGCCTGCCTTCAGGTGCTCAGTGGAGTTTCTAGAACCTCTACAAGAAGTAAAAGGTCACTGGGCATGATTTCCAGGTCCCAATGCTTAAACTCACTCCCAGCCAACCACATGGGAGGGTTCTAAGTAAACAAGTAAACAGCCAGCAAATCTTGTCTGCATTCCTTAGTCCTTCTTTAAAATTTATGTCAAACATATAATCAAGTCTATAAAATAGACCTCTAACATATATATGGATGTTTTCTTTTAAATCTAAAAGTAGAACTTTTATTGTGATTTTTCACTCCCTTCCACATAAACAAGCATCTCACCTAAGGAATTAAAGCAATAATTACCTATAAATAGACACCCACTCTAACAACTGACCTGCCTTTAATAAAAAGTCATCTAAATAAACTATTTAATGGTTTCCCTTATTTAACTTCTCCAAGGACCCAATTATAACACTATTGGAGGCAACTCTTTGGAGAAGAAATCATGTTATTATATCAAGTAAAGAACAATCTAGTGAAGTTTACATGACTGAAGTCATCATAATCGAACAAATCTAATCATCAAACAATTTATTCCAACACAGCCCCAGAACTACCTCACAAAAAAGCTAGAAGACGTCCAGTCACAGCCTGGGAAAGGTGGGGAAGGGTGCTGGGCTGGGGAGGGGGGGGCTGCAGCAGCTGCTGGAATGGGTCCTGGGCTCCCCCTCAGCTATGTGTCCAGCTCAGGATGCTATGGGAAGAGCGACTCTGCCCCTCTGAGAAAGTAACAGTTCAGCACAGAGGAGTTCCAGAAAGCTAAACCAAGCTCATTAAAAGGTGAGTGCTCAGGATGAACACTTATACTGTGCCATGAAGGCAGCTCTTCTTATCTTTAATTTCTTTGATAAATAGCTCCTATCACCTGTAGGTAAGCACCCCTTCTCCAGCGCTTTTAGCCAACCCAGCACAAGCAATAATAGTGCTGAAGGGACTGCCATGGCATCTCTCTTCACAGCAGAAGCCAACATAACACAGAAGCTAAGTGCAAAGCCTCTGGGTAAAATCTGGTCTATACGCTAGCGCTACCGCTTACCAAACTGGGATCTTGGCTTTCTCACTCTCAGTCTTTTGAACCACTAAAGATTTACACTTTTTACAGTAGCCTGTACAAAGTACGAGCTCAACAATATTATAATAAGATTATTTCAATGTAGATATCTGGTACTATGGTGAAAGAGAAGGGCACTTTGAGAATGAAATTATTTCAAAACTTTTTTTGGGGGGGTACCAAGGATTGAACTCATGACCTCACACTTGCCAGCCAGGTGCTTGTGCCCCTGAGGTAAATTCCCGGCCCCCTTTCAAAACTTTAAAGGAAAACTGAAGCCTGCACATAATTATCAAGTCAGTGAAACTGCCAGCCTCAAGCCAATCCCCAGCTAGAAGAGGACCAGAGTGCATTTCAGCCTGCTGAAACGGAGACACAGGACACCAATGCAACAGTCCAGACAGCAGAGGCTACCTCTCCTGCCCTGCTGTGGGAGGGAAGGCAGGCATTAGGATGGTGTTTTGTGTTATATTCAATATAACTGCATTTCCATCTGGGCTTTTTTACCACTTCCAGCCCCTCTATTCCAACATGAGAAAAATCATACTTGCCAACAGGATCTGTCCGTGTGCAAGTGTAAATGTAGAATTCCACTGGCCCAAGTCCTGGGACACAGAAAACTGCTTACCTGCAGAGAATGCAGCCCTGTGTGAATGCTAGGACACATTGCCCACCTAGCACAAAGCCACACACCAGGAAACACAGAGAAAGTGCTTGTGTGGCACAGTCACTGTGTGGGGGATTAAAACCTGGTGGTCAACTTAACACCAGCTGAACTGAATCAATGTGGTACTGAGTGAGGAGCCCACCTGGGAACTGCTGCCAGCATAAAAGGGGAATTGGAGAGGAAGAAGTGGTGTTGTTGGTTCTCCTTGAGGAGCCTGTCAAGCTTCTTTCCTGATACGAACTTAGTTGTTCTCATCGTCAGAGGAGCTCAGGACCTTGCTGTTGCTGAGGATGACTATAGGTCACTTTGGAGGATCTCTGGTCCTTACTTTGAGCGTCGCTTCCGGGCTCCAGTGCCAAACCTTCAACCTACTGGCACAGATCCTTTATCCTGCTGGTGCAGACTTTCTAGCTTCCACTGCTGACCCCTGGGCCTTCCCAGGGCAGATCCGTGAAACAGACTCGCACAAGTCATTGTCCTGAACTCTAGACCTCCAGCTGGATGTGTTGGGGGCACTGTAAAGGGCTCTAGGTCTTCAGCTGGACTCAAGCAGAACATTACCATGGAATTCAGTGCCTCAGATTTCTGGGGGGTTTTAGTGTGTGGACAGGTTTCCTGAACTTTTTGTGTTTATCTCTTTGAGTGACTGTTGTACAAATAATACTATAAATTATGTATCCTGTATTGTCTTATTCTTCTTACAAACTCTGACTACAACACTGAGGAAGATCTTAGACACACACACACACACCCAAGCAGGGAACAGAAATGCCTTCAGACTCACTGTCCTAGGAGATTCTGGGTCAGGACAAGACAGCAACAGAGTCTAACAGGAGGGACAGGAGACATAGGGATTGCTGACCACTGCCCAACTGGTAAGCCGCCACCTGCCAGAAGACAGAGGACATTCTAGGAAGGGGAAACAGTTACCTAAAAACAATAAAAGTTACACAGAGTAGGAAAAGAGAAGTTAGAGAGACCAGGAGCACACTGGAAAGCATAACCCTGCAGGACTTCTGGTCACACCAAGAAAACTCACAGCAGCCATGTGGAGAGACGATGCAAATGAAGGCAGGCAGCAGGTTGCTTTCCTCTCCTCCAGCTACACTAAACCAGATGGCAGACACCAGACAAGAAACCTTCAGGTCCTTGTCGGCTTTGTCTGCGACCTTGAGTGACCTCAAGGAAAATTGCTCAACTGAACTTAAGTCTTTTTTTTTTTTAATTGGTACTGGGGATTGAACTCGCAACCATATGCTTACAAGGCAGGCGCTTATGCCGCTGAACTAAATCCCCAGCCCCTGAACTTAAGACTTAAAATACTACATTTAGGGGTAGACTTTTATAAAACAGAAGAGTTGCCCAAGGCTTCATCATACCTCATTTTCCAACTTTTCACCCAGTTTTCCTATGCTGTTCACCGCTTGCCATACTGCTCTGGCATCTGTGCTCAGCAGTATACTGGGAACAAGGCCTCTGGGCAACCCCACCCCAATAGGCTCAAGGACCCCAGCCCAGATGTGACCTGCTCTTGCTAGGTCCCACTTATATGTCACTTCCCTCTCTTCCAAGGAAGATGCCCACAACTGTCTCAGACTTACCAACAGAGGGAGGTCCAACCTGGGTTCTCTCCTGCATACCAGTGCCCTGAAGAGGACCTGATACTGACCAGACAACCACCCTGTCACCTACTAATCAGTAGATCAATTAATGGAAAGCAATGAAAGGTCTTTTACACAAGCTATTAAACTGTTCCTTATCTCTTTTTAAAAAACTGCTTTCACAAAAGGACGCAAATCCCAAGTCTGCCCACTGAAAGCACCCCTTTCGTCTGTGCTCAGAGCTTGATGTAACCTGACTTTTCCCTGTTCACTACTTTTCTTTTAGTGACTATGACACAGGATGTGCCTGAGCCTGAGTCAATGACAGGAACTGCCAGAACAAGGAAGTGTGGCAACATCGCAATCCGTGCTACAAAGCAGTCACCAAGCCAAGCAATTAAACTATAAATTTTTCTTCTTTATGCTAGATAAAATAATGTACTTGATTCACAGGAATCACCACACTCCTCCACACTGTTGTGTTTAATCTCTACTTCTGGCTCACTTATTTTACTCCCCAGACAAGACTCATGGTTTCTGCGGTTCATGCTCCATTATGTCAGCTGTAGATACATTAAACTTTACCCTATAGGGCAACCATCATTTGACCACAGGCTCCTACTCAAGGAACCCAGAGATTACCTGACCAACCCTGCACTTAAGTCTTAAGATTTAAGACTTAAAGACGAAGATTTAAAGAAAATCAAGTTGTAGCTTCTCTAGAGCAGATAGGTAATTTAAGTTATTGAACAGAGAAAACATCATCTTTCTTTCGTATCAATATTACTAAGTAATTCTTGTCACATTACATCAGGATTAGACTGAAATTCAAACCTGAAATCCAGAGCCTTCCTCACCTTTATCTCCTCTGTATTCTACAATGTCCTGCTAGGTGAGATCCCAGTTCCTTTGCATCCTGGTTACTTCACTTGCACCTTGTCACCTATGTGCATACCTTTCCGCCACAAGTCTGAGAGTCTGCAGAACTGACGCGGATTCCCAGGAATATGCCTGCTACATCACTGTGGACTTTCCACACTTACACAAATTCCCCCTCAAGTTCATTCCCTCAGTCAAAACTCACAGTGGGCAACTGCACCAAGCACTGTGGCAGCCAGTGTCAAGCGTCACTCATAGAAGGCACCAGGCATCACTCTCCTGCTTCCACCTCACCTGCGCCTCAGACCCAGTTCAATCCCACCCGGCCCGGCCGGTTCCCTCCACAGAATGTACATCCTGCCCACCTGGTTGCACCGAGGGAGGTGCCGAGACTAAGAAACAACCCAGGAAGGGTTAGACCTCGAACAGCACCGACTAGAGACAAGGGAGTAATGGGAGTGAGACCGTAACAGCACCAACTAAAGACGCGGGTTGGAGTGACCAGGGGGTGAGACTGCGAAAGGACCGACAAGTGGCAGGCACATTCCTGGAGTATCCCGGGGGTAAGCTCTCAACAGCAGCGACCAGGCACGGGGTGACCAAGGATCGACCGTGGCAGCGACTGGTTGAAGACCAAGCCCGCCCATCCCTGCCTTTGTACCCGCTGACAAATCAGCGAAAGCTCTCGGACCGCGGCTCTCTCGGGAACTAGAGGTACACTGACCTGGAGGGCAGTTATGAACGAGAGCCGCGGCCAGGTGTTGAAGCTCGCCGAGTCCGCGCTGGGATCAGGGGTGTCACTGACACTCCCGGGCACTCAGGCCCGCCACACTGCAGGCCCCGGCCCAGCCCCGAGTCCTCACCCCGCCCCGGTCAGGGCTTACCTTGGTGGTCGTACACACTGATGTACGAGATGCCCACCGCCATGGCCCACACCACCAGGCTCGCCACGTCGGGCAGGCTGCGCTCGTCCTCGGCCAGCACCAGCCCCACGTGCACCGGCAGCTTCCGCAGAGCGCGGCCGTCCGAGCGCCAGCGCAGCCGGGCCAGGCCAGCGCGGGCCCGGGCGGGCTGGCGCCGGGGCCTCCCAGGCGCCGGGGGCTCGCGCGCCACGAAGCCGAGCGGCGCTAGGACCACGGCGGCGGCGGCGCGGCAGCAGCGCCTCCAGGCCAAGGTCCAGGCGCCGAAGCGGGCGCGCAGCCGGGCAGACAACGCGCGATGCAGGCAGAGGAGTGCGTGCAGCAGCCGCCACGCCAGCTCGTGCGGGCCCGTCATGCTCGCTCCACGCCGGGCGCCTGCTACCCCCTGCCGCCGCGGCGGGCCATCCTCTCTCCGCGTCCGCCCGCGCAGGCCCCGCCGCCGCCGCCAACGCCTCACCGCGCCCCCGCCGCCATCTTCCCGCCCGGTGCCCCGCCCCGGGTACCTGGACGGCGCTCGTTGGCTGGCGCGGCTGTAACGCACGCGAGGGGGAGGGTGCGCAGACCGGTAGGAGGGCCGCGCGCACTGCGCCCCCTGGCGGTTCGGAGGACTGGCCGCGGGAGCCGTCGCTTTTCCGGCCGGACGCTGGGAAAGGACACGTGGCGTGGGCGGGGAGGTGGCGCCAGGAACCCAGCGGCCAGTGTCCAAGGAGCACAAGTCATCTAAGAGGCTTGGAAATTACACATGCCAGAAAGACCCTATGGGTGGAGACTTCACGCGGCGGAGCAGCGAGGCCCTAGAGGAAGTGCCCCTTAGAGAGCTAGCTCCGCCCGCGAGGAGCGGCCTCGGAGAAGCTCCGCAGCGGTCACAGCGGCCCACGGGCGTCCGCCTGGTGTCCATGCGGCCACCGCGGCGCTTCACCCATTCACGCACTAGCTCCCAGAGTCGCCGCCCGCCAGCTCCAGCCGGGCGGACAGGCAGGAGATGCAGCCCCGGCCTCAGTGGCCGGACCGTCCGCCGGGATCGCATCCCGCCTGTGCACGCCGTGCTCGGCCCGGGCCCGAGCCCGAGCCCAGGCCCGGCCGCCAGCCCCGCCCTCTGCTCAAGCTTTCCCGGCCCGCGCTCCAGGCCTGTCTGCTAGAGCCTACAGTCGTCCCGGCTCGTGTGCCCGTGGAACGCTGCACGCACACGCACGCGTGCAAGCACCCACATCTGCTCCCACCAAAGCCCCTTGTCCCGCTTGGGAAACGTTAACTGACCGGCCACATGCACCTTACTGTTTTGACCACTGTCTCCTTTTTGGCCAGGCTCATTTGCGTTTCTGAGGCGCACTTCGCGTGATTTCCAAACTCGCATCTGCGACTTCAAGCCGCCCCGACGCGAGGCCGAGGCGCAGTCACGGGGAACCTCGGTCCGGCGGGGGCGCCCGTCTCCGGGCTCCGCGCTCTGCGCCCCGGCCCGCCGCCCACACCGCCAGCGCCCACACTTCTCCCGCAGGAACCGCTCCCCACGCTCCACCTCCACCCCCGCGCCTGGCTCAGCTCCGGGTCCCCGGGGCCGCCGTGACAGTTAAGGGGCGCGCACAGGCTGCCTGCTTTTCGCACTTGTTAGAATGAAGAACAGAAGGAAGATTCTGGCCACAACCGTAAGGGCTAGTCCCTGAACAGGCAGCCCCTGCGTCGCTCCCTAGGGGTGTGTGCTCCTAGAACAGGCAGAGCCGGGTTAACAGTTATCCTAAGAGGGTGGGTCATGGGCTGCTTCTCTTCCACACCTTGCAGTAGGGCCAGGAATGGGCTGAGGAAGTAGCTCTGCCATAGTCTTTAGCCTGCATGAGCAAGCCCTGAGTTCAGTCCCCAGCAGGAAGGAAGAAAGGAGGGAGGGAGAGAAGGAAAGAAAAGAAAGAAAAAGAGAAAAAAGCCAGCGACAGCAGGGTAGAGGTGGACGAGTCTCTTTGTGACCCTGGACTAACACAGCCCTCTGCCCACGGTTTTCAGAGGGACCTGTCCAATGTGGCCTGACTCTGCTCCAGTCCCACCAAAGCCAGGACCACCCGCACTTGGCCCAGAGAATCAAGCAGCCTCTTTGGGGGCCCTTCAGCTGCTGTGGGACTGAGACAAATACAACTGGGGCCCCACCCTCACTGGCGGCATTCTGGGTTCCTGGGGCACAGACTCATCATGGTTCCGGGCTTCTGTTGTCCCTTCCTGCCTGCCTGTCACATGTGCACTTCCCGGAACCTGTGTGCCAGGGTTCTGCCTCACCAAACAAGGGGGTGGACTCGGTCACCAACACAAGGCAGACCCACTTTGCCTATGCAGTTGTTGCCAATGACCTGTCACTTCCTGCACTTCCAAGGAGGTAGGGTCAGTGTCCACCACTCTTAGCACGATCTGGGATGATAGCAGAGCTGAACTGCGGTGTGGACACACTCACCCCAACATCCATGGTGCCCAAATCTTCACACATGCTTTATGCTGTCACATCAAAAAAGTAAATGTGGCCCTTTAGCTATGTGAGGGGTTCAGATTATAAAGTCTGAACTTCTTAAAAACATTTAAACTTCAACTCTTCCCCAAATTTGACCAAGGACAGAAAAATATCAAGAGATATGCAACCTCAGACAGCAATCAAGCCCCCAACATTATGGGGATGGTACTGGACTTGTCTTTCCATTACAAAATGCTCTGTGCTGATTTAATCCTCTCTGTGGAGGCCAGGAGGAGACATCTGGACTTTACAGAGCAAAACCACTGAAGAAATGAACAGACAAGGAAGCCCAGCCTGAGCTCACTGGTGCCTGCTCCACGTCTGCAGCTGTCAGGTAGGAACGGCCGTCTGGAGGCCAAGGCTGACATCCACAGACCATGGCTGGGACCAGGGCCTGCCCAGAGCTTGATGAGCCACACTCCTGGGTATGTCTGGTGGTTATGTGTATTTAGGGCTTACACATGGTCCCAAGCCTGCTCTGGGGCTGCTGTGAACATGGTAAGCCATATGGTTTCTAGATAACCACTGCCCCAGGTGGCTTCTCCCATTATCAGTGTCCTGATCAGTGTGGTACAATTCCAGTAACCACTGACACATCACTATCACCCTCTGGGCAGTTTACAGGAGGGCTTGCTTTGTGTGCTGTGTCCTACATTTTATGGGTTTCAAAAAAGTTACGACCCATGCTTTCACCCTTGGAGTGTCACACGGACTAGCTCTGTGACCTGAAAATCACCTCTGCTCTGCAACAAGACTCTGACAACCTCTGACCCTGATCCTGTCTCCACAGTTCTGCCTTTCCCAGGTGCTGACAGGTGCAGTCCTGAGCAGGCAGCCTTCCACATGGATCACCTTCTTTCACTTACTGGTGTGCATCAAGGCTATTCATGCCTCCTTACGGGTTCATGTCTTGTTTCTTTTTAGTGATATTTTCTTACCGTTAAATATGTAGTTTGCCCATTGATATGATAAGTTTCATTAGTTGACTTCCAAATGTTGAACCAAATCTGCCTACCTCGGTTGAATCTCATTAAGTCGACGCGTATTGTCATGCCCCATTGAATCTGATTTGATGATGTTTTCTTGGACCTTTTTGCATCTGTGTTCATGAGCATGAGAGTCTCTAGTATGCAGTTTTCTTTTTTGGTAATGTGCTATTGCTTTTGGTGTAGGGAAAATGCTGGCCTCATTGGATGAGTTAGGGAATCGCTTGATCTTTTGGCTAAGATCAAGTGTGGATGAGTTAGGAAGTATTCCCTCTGTTTCTATCTTCTGAAAAAGATTGCAAAGAATTGGTAAAATTTGTTTCCTAAATGTCTGTTAGAATTCACCAGTATACCCTGTCTGGCCATGTAGTTTCTGTTTTGGAAAGTTATTCATAACTAAATTCAACTTCTTTAATAGATATAGGCCAATGCAAATGGATTTTCCTCCCTGTGTTAATTTTGGTAGTGTCTTTGAAGGACTTGGCCCATTTCATCTTTGTCCATCTTTTTACTTTTGGTCTGTAAATTGTTTGATCTGTAGGCATGAGTTTTCATAGAATCACATTATTAACCTTTTGATTATAGTGGGATCTGTAGTGATGGCCTTTCATTACAATTCTAGTAATTTCTTTCTTCTCCATTGTTTTTCTTAGCCTGGAAGTTTATCAAAAAACTAGCTTTTGTTTTTGTTGATTTTCTCTACTAATTTCCCATATTTGATGTTACTGACCTCTGGTCTAACATTTATTTCTTTTCTTATATTTACTTTGGATTTAGTTTGCTCTTCTCTTTACAGTTCTTAGGTGGTACCATGGATTTCTGACTTTAGATCTTTCTTCGTTTCCAGTACATGAAATAAATGATAACTTCACATACTCACTGCTTTGGCTATCTTCTGCATATTTTAATCAGTTCTATTTTCAATCACAGCATTTTTACTTTCTCTTGAGGTTTCCTTTTTGAAGAATATGTTGTTTAATGTCCAAGCTCTTCCTGTTTTAATTTCTAAGTTAATTCTTATGGTCTGAGACCATAGACATTTTTGTTATTTTACAACAGTGAAGGTGTGTTGTAGGGCCAAGAACGTGGCCTGCCACGATAAGTTTTCTATGTGGCTATGAGGAGCATGCGTACTCCACTGTTGCCTGATGAGTAGCTGATGCACTGACCAGTTGACTGATGGTGTTGATGAGTTCAACCATGTGCTTATAGACTTTCTATCTTTGGGATCTGTTAGGAGTTGAAGGGTCCAACTATAATAATGAGTTCATCTTTTCTTGCATTTCTATTGATTTTTACCTCATATATTTTGGTGTTCTCTTATTATGCACATGCAAATAAAGGGTTTTTGTATCTTCTTGGAGAATTAACCTTGTCATTAATACCCATATTTACCCCTGATAAATTGCTTTGTTCAGAAATTGACTTCATCTACCTGTGTGAGTTTGAGGGCAACCTGGACACATAGCAAGACTTCTCAAAAAAAAAAAAAAGCAAACGAAAGTTGACTTTGTCCAAAATTAATACAGCTACTCCTGCTTTCTTTTGATTAGTTTTAATATGGTATATCTTTCTCTGTCTTATGACTTTTTATCTATATATGTCTTCACATGTAAATGAGTCTTTCTGCAGGTGTTTAGTTGGATCTTTAGGCGATATTTTTTTTCTTAGACAGGCTTGCTTGCTTTCTACCAGGCTGATTTTGAACTCCTGGACACAAAGGATCCTCACATCTCAGCCTCCAGAAGCGGACTCTAGCCTTGGGCCACTGCCCTACGTCACTGGCTTAAATCTGTGCTGGCAACCTGTCTTTCAGTTTGTGTGTTTACACAACCAGCATTTATAGTGATTCATGACATAGGTAGTTAGACACAAACTATCTTACTTACTATTGTTTTCTATTTCTTGCCTGTATTGTTGGATCCTATTTTTGTCTTTTTTTTTTTTTTCTGCCTATTTTGGTGTTAACTGAGCACTTTATGATTTCACTTCTGTTGGAGCCGTTGAAGCTGAATGCATGTGCAGGGTTGTGACGTGGCCCGGGTGTGGGTGAACTGAGAAGAGGAGACACCTCAGGAGGCAAGACAGGCCAAAATTGAGGACACCTGGAGACTTCCTCCTAGGATAGTTCTCCTTAATTAGTGTGGGTTCCTTGAACCTCGCCCAAGGTCCTGCTCAGGTTTCTAGCATTTTCCACTTTAACCCTATCCTTGTTTGAATACTAAATAAATGCGGGCTGCCCAGAGACACTGTCTGTCTCGGCCACTAGAGTTAAGAACTCTGCTGAGGGTTTTGGTCCTCCTGGAGCCCTAAAGATCAGACCATTTGTCTCATTTGTTGGGGCCTTCACTGTGCACTTGTTTGGGAGATTGGGGATCTAGGTACAGACTCCAGTACATTTCCTCTGCTTTCTTATCATATCAGTTATGCTTCTTTAACTGTAGTTTGTGATATTTATTTACAAATATCCTGTTCTACTTTCAAGTGACACTGCACCGTTTCAGAGAATGCGGCTGTATTACGATAATGAGGTAGCACTCCTTCCCTTCTCACGCCATGTCTCAGCCCATAGATTTGCATACATATATGTAATAATGTGTGTAGACATGATCATCTATATCAGATAGTCAAATACACTGTTACTGTCATTTTGAGCAAACTGTTACCTCAAATCAATTAGGAATTCTAAAAACTAGTTTTAATTTTACCTTCACTTATTTATTGTACTAATGCTCTTCTTTTCTTTACATTAATCTGAATTTCTAATTGATCTCATCTTGTGTCTCTGAAAAACATTTCCAGCAACATCTTTTGCAAGGTAACACATTCCCCAACTTTTGTCTAAAAAAGTCCTTATTTACCTTCATTTCAAAGGAAATTTTGTTGGATACAGAATTCTGTTTTGTGAGTTTTTCCCCCTCAACAGTTTAGATGTTTAACTCCACTGACTTCTTGCTTGCATGTTTTCTCAGAAGTTGGATATAATGCTTACCTTTTAGTCTGAATAGAGAAGAGCTGGGTTCTTTTAAGACTTTTTTCCTTATCTTTCTCAATAAGAAAAGTTGGCTTTTATAAAGTTTTTTTTTTTTTTGAGTCAGGGACCATGTAGTCCAAGGCTGACCTTGAACTCACTCTGTAGTCCAGCCTGGCCTGAACTTGCTGCCACCCTCCTGCCTCAGCCTCCCAAGTGCTAGGATTATAGGTGAGTACCACCATGCCTGGCTAAGATTCTTTTCTTTATCTTGAATTTTTCTAAAGTTGGGATATGATATGTCACGATAGTTGTGGGGGTTTACTCTAGAGTAATGGTTTGGCACCTGACATTAGTTTGAATAAATTCTGTTACTGTATTATTTGCTTCAGATACAACTGTTTCTGCTCCTTCTCTCTCTTCTCCATTAAACCTGTATTTTACTATTTGTAGCTGGCCTGCAGGGTTTTTTGTTTTTGTCCTGCAGTTACTGCATATGCTGTTTCTTCTTCCCCACCTTTTTCTCTCTGTGCTCCTCAGTTTGGGGATATCCCAGTGATAACCTCAGGTGCACAGAGGGTTTTCTTTCCACCTCAACTGTGTCCAAAATGAGATCAGGAAAGGCTTTATTTCTTTTATAGTGTTTTTAGTCTCTAACGTCTCTTTTTTATTCTTTTCATTTTCTTCTGAAATTGCACAGGCTGGCCTTGGACTTGTGACCCTTCTCCCCAGTCTTCCTAGTAGCTGAGACTACAGGTGTGCACCACTGTGCCCTGTTACACAGGTAACTGCTAAGGAACACGGAATGCTGGACACTGATCACTGAAACACTGACTATATATATATATATATATATACACACACACAAACATCTTGTAAACCCTATAGACACAGTATATACGTACACACTTAAATATATCTCAGCGCATGTACATATATGCACATATATATGCATAGTGTATTCTTTATATATCAAAGATTGACTGATTCGACTACCTAAACAATAAATTTTCTATAAGGTAAAAGACATACATCAAAAAGGAAAATGATATTTTGGGATAAAATACTAATAATATACCTCACAAAATACAGATATATCTCTTATCACGCAAAAGAAAACCTTACAAACTGATTTTTTAGAACACACAATGAGCTCAGTTTTCCTCAATGGGCAAACTGCATAAGCTATCGATCAGCAGAAGAGGAGATGCAAAAGCTGACAAATATATAGAAAACTTGTTCAACCTCCATAGCAGGAAACTGAAAATCAAACTGAAGCAATAGTGTCCTCCCATTTATCAGGTGTGCAAGGAGCAAAGATAGAGGATAAACACTGAGGACCGTGTGGGAGCAGGAACAGCAGGCTGATAAGGCACCCTTCAAGACAACGTTTGGGCAAGTAATCTTTGTAAAACTATCTTGGAATCTTTGATCAAGTAAAATTAACAATAGTCAGAGCCTTCAACACAGGGACCCTGTTTGGGGATTTATTACATTTTCAGGTGCATCATCTCATGGGCCACTTTTCACATAACACTTGGAAATTTATTTTTCATTCAAAGAATTTTCAACGACATTTGTGATTATTTTTAAAAGTAGCTGAGGGGCTGGGGATTTAGCTCAGTGGCATAAGCGCTTGCCTGGTAAGTGTGAGGTTTTGAGTTCAATCCCTGGTACAAAAACAAACAAACAAACAAAAAAACAGTGGCTGATAAGTTCTAAATAAGATGCCTGAAAGACAGCTGGAATAAAGCTAAGGCTGGGGAGATTGTTGGGGGTTGTGTGTGGGAAAAAGAATAGCTGAACATACTGTTCTGCAACCAAGAGAGATCAGGCTGAAAGTACCTCCATTCTACAGGCAATTGTTGGTGGCGATTTTGAAAGCCAAATCACAGCCCGTTACGGCATCTGCCTAGATGTCTCCCTAAAGCCTCGTGCAGTCATTAGTGAGGTTTTTCAGAAGTGGCTGGGATTGACTCCTGGTGCAATGCTAGGATTAAGGGTGCTGGGATTAAGGGTGTGAAAGCTATCTGCCCTAAGGGTGGTAGCCTGGATAAAATATAAGGGACAGAAAGAGGCTTGTCACTTGTTACTTCTTTGCCACTTTATTACTTGCTGCCTTCTGCCTGCCATGAACTGTTTCTCCTCTGCAATACCCCTCTGCCATGCCACCCTCTCTGAAAGCCAGCCAGCTATGGACTGGTGAGCCAAAATAAAACTTTTCTTCTTTAACTTTGGGTGTCAGGTATTTTGTATCAGAAATGAAAAAAGTAACTACCCAAAACCATTAAATCAAACTCTCTATACCGAATTCCTAAGAATGTTGTTTTGAGGAAGGCTGTCAAGTATATTAAAGTAATAACTTGCCTCAGAGTGAAAAATGGTAGAGTCATTATACCGGTGCTCCCCCATTAAAAATAGATACTGTCTCCAAGGTCTGTTGTGCTCACAGATGGTGTGACTTCTGGAATCAAGCTGCAGAGATAATCCACGATCAGCACTGGATGATGGCAGTTCCATCAAGCTTACTTTCCCAAAACTGGGCTTCGAGGGAACTTTTACCACTTTCCAGTATTTGGAGCTGGTAAGCCACCAAGAATCAAAATTTTAACACTGAAAACACAATTATGAATGTGGGATGGAGAACACTGGGTTTCTACATGACTTATAAAGATAGTTATTCTTTGTGGGGAGCATCTGAAGCTGGAGACCAACTACCTGTGTGGGGCTAAAGCAGGCCCTGAGAACACGAGATCCCAAGGAGAGCCAAGTAAACAAGCTGTTTCAGCTCCAAGAACAGGAGGTGGTCAGGCAGCCATAAGAAACTGCAAAGCAGAGGAGCTGAAATTGATGTCAACCACCAGAGTGCATAAATAAATGCACTGTAGTTCCTGTCCTGCAGTGAGGAGAAAGGGTTCCACCTGACCTCAGCTTTCACCTCTTTATTTTCCCATCCCTCTCCCTGTCCTTCCCTGTAGGAACATCTAGATCTGCTCTGGATAAAGCAATTATTTCATTTGTATATATAGATAATTAAGCAAATCTAGCTGAGCAGAATAATTAACTAAATGATACATGACATAAATAAACCATGACCTTGAAAAAATAGAGCTTTAAAGCATGTATAAATTCAGTTCCTCAGAGCTGGTGAAATGCATATAATCTGTATGTGAGAAGAATAGAAGAGTCCCCAGACCCTCTCCTACACCACTGTCTGTTTTATGAGGAAGAGACCAGGATCTTGGGCTGAAGCCTGAAGCCCAAAGTGCTCTGTGATGAGGGGACCCAAGGAACTGGCAGAGGGAAAACAGCTGTGAGAAAGGTGAGTTTTTCTGGGGATCAACTAGAAGACAACTTTCTTTTCCAAAAGCCAGTAAATCCAAGGGCTTTCTCCCCCTAAAGTAACAATGGAGACTCATAGGTTCAATAAACCTATTTGGAGACAGCAAACTCTTTGCAAAGGTGTTACAGGAAACCCACACCACATGGAGGTGAGGGTATGCATTTCCTGCTGTCATGTATATTGTGGAACAGAAATGTGTAAGTCTTGTGAGGAAACCTTCCAGAACTGGTAAATTGCAAGCAATTCTGAGTAAAAGCTAAGATTGGCCTTTCATGACAATCCCAGTCTACATGATAGCAGTACTTTCCCTGGAATCCAGCGAGTTTGCCAGAGAGGAGCACTGTGCCTTCCTTTCAGATTACTTATGTCATTTATTCCCACTGGGGTTCCAAACAGGGATGACATTCCCAAGACTAAGAGGGGAACAAGTCTTTCACCAGAGAAGGATCAGGTCCTTGCAACCACCAATATGAATGTTTCAACAAGGGTTTGTGCCACAACCTACACAGCTATTGAGGTTCTTAGGGAGAAGGTTTGCAAAAGGATGGGAAAATAGAAGAGCTAAAAGTTGAGATCAGGTGGAGCCCTTCCTCTCCTAATGGGAGAGAAGGGATTGCTCAACCACAATAGCACATGTATTTATACACTCAAGAGGATGATGCCAATTTCAACCCCACTGCCTAGCAACCCATTGCTTGTTTTGTCTAGTGGCTTGGTGTTTTTCTAGGCTGGAGCACCTCGTTTAGGTGGTTTGCCCCAGGCACTCTGTGTTCGACCACTGGTCCATGCACGTGTGATCAGTTTCCAGCTTCGACAGCTCCCTACAGGTTTGATTTGCCAAAAGGCAGCAGGAGTGGTAGGACCAAGCAGTAGCTTGGTTCTGATGCCTGTGGACCAAGGCAGGTGTGAGGAGTTTCCGGAAGAAAGAGAAAGAACTTCAGCAAGGACACATGCAGCCCATGGCATAGCCTAGGGCTCATTTCCATTTGGGGCCAGGTGCTGGCATTTGGGGTGTGGAGAAAGAGCTCCATCTGGACAGGGCTAGATTCACCTGTCATGGGGAGTTAGGAAAATGTTTTCCTTTCATATAGTGGTAATTTCAGCACTACTGCCATCATTTTACACATGAGGAAACACACAGAATTAACGTGGGAAAAACATGTCTTGGGAAGTGGATCTCTCATTTTTAAACATCTGTTCCCAAGCAATTCTTTTCCTTAGGCATCAAATAGAACCTGGTGCCAAGGGCACTTTTTCTCTCCAATGGCATGAACATTCAACCTACGTGCACCTTCTAGGGCCTCAAAGAAATAGCCACATTTCAACCTTTTTTCCAACAGTCACCTGTCCTGCATTCCAATCCTGACCACCTGCTGCTTTCCAAAGTAATTATCTAATTTTTTAAAATATAAGATTTGTCACAAGTGGAAATGCATAACTGAGCTTTTATATATTTTTTTCCTTTTCTTCTGTTTTTGGTAAATTAATCAATAAGTTTAATCAAGAACCAGAAATTTAGATGAATAGATAGGTGCTGTTGTGGAATGAATTGTGTTCCCCCAAATTCCTATGTTGAAGGACTAACTCTGGATGTAATAGTGTTTGGAGACAGGACCTTAGTGAAGTGTTAGGGTTTAGGTCTGAACTATCCTCCAAAAGTCTCATTCCAAAGTGAGGTTTTTCAAAAGTGATTGGATCATGGGGTGCTATGCTTATTAGTTGATTAATCTATGAATAAGTTCATAGTTGAATGCTCTCTTAGGAGGTGGGGCCTGGTTGGAGGACCCAAGTCACTGGGGTCATGACCTAGAAGGGTGGTTATGCTCCCCAGTTCCTTCCTTCTCTCTGCTCCCTGGCTGCCTTTGGGCGACAGGTGAGCAGCTTTCCTCTTCCAGGCCTTTACACCATGCATTTCTGCCTTGGAGCCAGCCAACATGGACTGAACCCCCTAAAACTGGGAGCCAAAATAAACTTCTCTTCTTGTGTGTTTTAAGCATCAGATATTTTGTCCTAGTGACAGGAAGCTAATATGGGAGGTAATTAAGCTTATTTAAGGCGTTATGACTTGTATTTAACACCACCCTCAGCCTCAGTCATAAGTAGGGATTTTCAGAGATGGCTGGATCTAGAGTGATGCTAGGATTAAGTGTGTGATACTGGGATCCAGGGCATATGATTACTAAATTTGTTCACTGACTGGCTTGGCATAGTTCTGGGTGTGGAAGGCCCACCTGAGTTGTGGACTGAGATATCTTAGGCCCATCTGAGTTGCCTAAGATATCTGCCTGTGGCATTTTATTACATTTTTCCAAGCAGATGAATGTGATGTTTTACTAGAATGCTACTTGTCTTAGTTACTTTATCTTATTGCTGAGATGAAACACCCAACATGCAGCACCAGAAACACACACAAACAACTAAAAACAAAGCCAAAGCCCAGGAGCAATCAAGTTCCAGTTCTTTGTGTTCCTGAATGTGCAGTCTGTTGAGCATTGCACTTTATGAGACTGAGCTCCTTCAAGAGACACGGTGGCTCATGTCTGTAATCCCAGCACTCTGGGAGCCTGAGGCAGGAGGGTCATAAATTCAAGTCTAGGCTGGGCAATTTAGTGACTTAGTAAGGTTTTGTCTCAACAAAACAAAACAAACAAAAACAAAACCACTTAACTTCATTTGAAGTTCTTTCTCAAGAACCTCACAGCCTAGGAATTCTGATTATAAATAAATATTCAGGTGATATCAGTGGCTATAAATTATTATACATCACCCATCCAGTCTTTTTTAGAGAGAACTATAGATCTAACACATTAAAAGGAGCTGAAACTGCATGCAAAATCATCTAAAAGTTCCTCATCTCTGTGCTTCTGTGCATTTGGGAGTTCGTGTCTGCATGCCCGGGAGAGGGAGAACCACAGGGCAGTCAGGCTCTTCTCAGGCAGTGTCAGGTTCAGGAAGAAAGTCCAGACAGCAGAAATGCAAAGTCTGCATGAAGTGTTAAGTTGAGACTGGGCACTCTGGGGAAAGTTCTCCTGGGGTCATCCTGGCCAGTCTGGTCTGTTCACCCTGTCTGCTTTCCCTGCCATTAGTGATACTTCGATGGAAAACAATATACTGAGTACTACAGTAGATAAACCTTATGAATGAAAACAGAAACAAATTTTAGATAAGATTTTGAGTTACTCACACAGCCACAGCTCCCACCACAACCAGGCCACTGTGACCACCCTCAGCTGATGGACAGCAAGGGCTGGCGGCTGGTTACTCAAAGCACAGCCCTGCAGGGAGGCCTAGGTGACATCTGGTGTCTGAAACGCCACTCACATTTCTCTTTCGGCATCCCTCTGGCTTCGGTAAGACTGTCACTTATGACCTCAGTCCCCTAACCAAGAGGCAAACCTGTGAGTTGGTCTAGGCTAGCTGGCCTCTCTGAGGGTGGGCGGAGGTGGAGGGTGCCAGGAGGTGCCTCATTCTGCGCGTGACCCTGAGGCAGTGTCCACCCCTCTCTGCACCAGCCGGGGCGGCACTGTCCACTGAGGTCACCCGTTAGGGCTTGATCCCCATCCCAGCTGGGAAGGGGAGGTGGTAGGAGAGCTGGGGCGCAGTGGGAAGAAGTGAGGTGCCCTAACTGGTGACTGGGGCTTTAGTTCACCGTTTCTTTTCTTAGTGTGTTAGCCGAGTGCCTGGCTGTGCACCGACAGCAGCGAGACCCAAAGAACACGGCCAGTGACCACGGACGGAAGCTTCTGCAGCCTGGGGCCACGGCAACCCTACCTCTGGTATTGTCAAGCGGTGGGGTAGCCCCCCGGCTTTCCAGGGACTCTGTGAACCCTCCCCCACCCTCCCCCGCCTCTAAGCTGAGTTCGTGGCCCAGAGCCTGGCGGTGCACAAAGGCTTCTCAGCGGCAAACGCAGGACGGTTTTCAGGAAATGGGCCACACAGTGATTTCGTCTAGCGTTCTTGTTTGCACAGGCTTCAGGATACACAGATGCCTTTAGAAAGGCAAACGGCTCTCGTGGGCCATGTTTCTACTTTTCTTCCCTAAGCAACCACACACCCTACTCACAGCACGGTCCTGGTGTCCAGGTGAACGGCCTGAAGCGCACCTGTCACTCGACCTCGTAGTCATCATCTTCCTCCTCCGCGGGCCCTACAGTGTCGTCGTCCACGTCTTCATCCTCGCCCTCCCATGCGCTCGGCCCCGCAGCACCTGGGCGCAGCAGTGGCTGGCACTGCCTCACGATCGCGCGTGACCACATCCAGCTCTCGCCCCTGCGCTCTGCAGGTGCCGCGCACCGCCCACCCCGAACGTCCGTGCCCCTGGCGCGCAGCACCTCGCGCACCCGCAGCAACCCACAGGTGCAGTTCCAGGGGTTCCCATCCAGGTAGAGGTGCCGGAGCCGCGGCAGCCCCTCCAGGGCCCTGAGGTCCAGAGCTGAGATCTTGTTGTTGCGCAGGTTGAGCACCTGGAGCTGCTTGAGACCGCGGAGCTTCCGCTCGGCCATGTCCTGGATGGCGTTGCCCTTCAGGTCCAGCCTGGCCAGGGTCCCGGGGAGCCTGCGGAGGGGGGCAGGGGAAGCAGGGCTGGCTGAAGCTGCCGTCCTCACCACTTGGGCACACGGGAACCCAGCTCCTGTCAGGAAATCGGTGGGACCGGCAAGGCTGGCTCACCCTGCGCCCAAGGTGTGACTCCAACTGCATAAAAGCAAGTATTTTGAAGTATTTTGCTTAGGTCTACACAGAGGTTGCAGTTAGATGGTGAGAGATAATATCTATCTTTAGCATGCTGTGTTTTCAACCTTGAAGAGCTAAATTGCTTTACAATGAAAGGGGGAAATTTTTTTAAAAAATGCTATAAATACCAATTTGAAAATTGCTATGCCTATTGATAAAAATACAAAAGAATCACAGTAGCGAACCTGAAAATCTGTTGCAGTTAAAAACTTCGTAGCAAGAGCTTTTCTTACTATGAGCCAAGAGAAGTTGGAAACTTTATAGGAAATAATAAAAGGCCCTCTGATTAAAAAGCATCCAAATGTCTTCCCCACAGGTTGAGTGCTCTACAAGTCCTGCATTTCAGTCCTGCATTTTGCTGACTGATGAAAGAAAATGAACAAGCTTAGCCATAGTTTATGAAAATATTACTTTTGCTTATTATTATGCATAAATATTTATCCTTTTTGAGTGATCATGCATTTCAGTGTTGGTGGAAATGCTGGAAAATGTGTCATTAGGCAGTTTTGGCCACCATGTGGACAGCACACAGGTGATTTCCCAAAACACGCAGCCACAGTATTGCAAATGAATTGCTCTCATAGGACCTGCGCTTGCCACGGGGTCAGCCCTGCTGTAAACATTGTCACTTGGCCCCTGGCTGCATAGTAAAGCCTTCATTATTTGAAGTGTCTTCTCTTTAGGTGGAATAAAATTTACATAGTGGAGTAGATTCATTTACTGAGGAAACCCCCTTCATACACCTTAACTGCTTGAGCATTTAATTCAGCTTGAAGTTAATCTTCAAGAAAATGTAATTTTGTGCACAGCCATTTTATGTCGGGTGAATTTACAAAAAGTCTCTTTCCCTTGGCTTTGCTTTGTTTCTTCCCCAAGGAAGAAGGACTAGGAACAAATACTAGTCACAGCAGGGGACCACAAATTCACACCGGCTTATTCTGCATACTTCCCTAAAGGATAAGTGGCGGTTTGGGATTATCCTATTACCCTTTTGAAGATTTCCCACTAACTCTTTAGGGATGGGCCAATCTCTTCCACCCACTAAGACTACAAAACACCACTAGGTTTAAAAAAACACTCCAGGGCAAGGTCCTTCTTGGCATGAGATCATCTGTCCCCACTTGCGTCATCCCAAGATTACACTTGCCCATTGGGTCATAGGCCTCTGAGTCTTCTGCCAATTTTGAAATCTTTTGCCAGCCCTGCCTGTCACTGTAAACACTCAGTGAAGAGTGGCTGTCTTGGAGTGTCGCTCTCTTGGTCCATCTGGAGGCGTCACCTTCCCAGTCACTCGTCATGTATTACTAAATTTGTCTCTGTTTCCTATTTTATCCTCTCACTGTACCCTTGACACAGACAATTGGAGATCTTGGCCAGGTCTCCGATACTGTGGAGCAAAGCTGGGGACAGATGTGGTGAGTGAGGGTCTGTCCCCACTCCTTAAGTGGGTAGTGAAGTCTGACCTTTGCCTCTGCACTTGCCAGTGTGCGGCTTGGTGTAAGTTTCTTTTCTTAACGCTTTGGATTTTCCGCCTTACAGCTGAAAGTGCTCAGGATGCAGAAGTCACACAACAGCCTTAGATAATGAAAACGAATATGCTGAGTCTTCTTTTAAGCAATTATTCAGTTCTGTGCTGTGTAGCCAAAAATCATGCCTATTCCTAAGTATCTGTTTCTCTTTCTTTCTTGTTTCTAAGGAACTTAAACCAAAGTGACAGCAGGAGAGACATCAATTTTCCTGATTTGTATCTCTATGTTAGTCACTTACTGCTTTAATAAAACCTGTATCTGTATTAGAAAGTAGCCCAGGTTTGAAGGCAAACATACTCCTAGCAATGCTGATACATGATCTTCAGGTTTGGCCAGCAGATGGCCCTGTGCCTAAAGATGAAGTGCTGAGCCCATGGGCTGAAGAGAGCTGGTCTGGACTTGAGCTGCTCAGAGGCAGAGGAGATGGTGGAGCTCAGCTCTGCCCACAGGCTGCAGCCTGGTGAACCTGGAGAGACGACCCCTCACTCCTGCACCCTCCGCAGCAGCTTGTCTGGGGGATGGCAGAGTAAACCCCAAAGGCAGCTGAAACTCCCAGCTCTGAAACTACTGTCTTTAAATCCCGACTCACCATGTATTGAAAACATACTTTTGACCAATTTTCTTATTTTCTCTAAGCCTTAAGACCCCAATCTGTAAAATAAGAGATAAAGCAACGTGCCTGCCTTTACAGGACTCTCATGTGGAGTAAAAGGGATAATGAACATATCAGAGCTCGCTTCTGGGCCTACAAGCACTGGAGAAACACAGTGAGCACCAGGTGTACCCGAGTGCATGCGTACCGGGACAGCCGCGCTGCCTCTTGGTGCCAGGTGGGATGTGGGAGGATGGGCCACGGAGGAAACCTGTAGAATTCCTTTTGGTGACAGGAGCAGGTTTGTTTGCGTTTACAGTTTATTTATGGAAAACTGAATTTCATAGCATAGATTTTTCTGTGTGAATGAGAAACATGCAATTTAAAAAAAAAAGATGTACTATCTCAAGCTCGCAAATAAAAATTTTAAAACTCAAAGATATGGAATAGATATTATTGTGCCTTTTTTTTTTGTCTTTTTTTGAGACAGGGTTTCACTGTGAGATTTAGGCTGGCTGTGAACTCATTTTTAGTCCAGGCTGGCCTCGAACTCGCAGTCTCCTGTGAGTCCTGCCTTAGCCTGGCCTCAAACTCACAGTGCTCCTCCTGCCTCAGCCTCCTGAGTACTGAGATTACAGGCATGTGACAACATACCCAGCCATTGTGTCCTTATTCTTTATGGGAGGAAAAACTTCTGAGTTGTTTCAGTTTCCAAGACAAAGCTGGGGGCGGGGGGTTCACTGGTAACAGGTACGCTAAAGTCACTCCAACTCTGCTGCTCTCACTGGCCATAACCTTTGGTGGACCACAGTTGAACGTGTGCTTGACTCAAGCCACCCAACCTCACGTGGCATAGCTCACTGTCCCTCCCTCATGTTCTCAGCCCAGGATGCACATTCCAGTTCGTACAGTGAGCGTCTTAAAAATGCTGATGTCTGGGCCCCTCCCGGGCATCTGGTCTAAGTGGTCTGCGTTTGAGCCCGGCGTGGTTCTGCATTTGCGCACTTCTCCAGAGGGTTCCAGCGGGAAGCTGATTTGTAAACCAAGGCTGCTGGGCCCACCACACCATTGGGTAAAGGCTGCTGCTTCTGCGGTCACTCATAGAAACATGCAACTCGGCCAGAGTGAATAATTAAGCTACCTTCTGCTTGAGTTTAGCAGGCTTACTTCACCAAATGCTCCCTGAAAGGTGCCCAAGGAGAACTGCTGCTGTCCCCAGTTTCACCCTGGCCCTCAAGGCTTGCCATCAGGCCTGTGTGCAATGTGGTTGCTCCCTTTGCTACCTGCTGAGTTTGTTTTAAATACTATTTTTTTTCTTAGAGTAGGTTCATTTAGTAATAGAAAATAAGGCTTGAAACATGTAGCAGAAATAATTTTAAAAACAAGTATCAGATCTTGAAATGGGGCAGGGTGGTCTTGTGTTGGGGCCCTCATCTCCTGGAAGTCTGTGCTCAAAGGGCCCCTCTTTGTGTGGGTCCCTCTCTTAGCACATGTAAAATCATGCTCTGTAGCTCCCATTTGCACTACTGAGCCTGGGTCCCTGTACTTCAGCATCTGACACAGTCTAAGTGGTATGGACTTTACCCATTTATTGCAGATTGACAGTCTTCCCTTGGAGCATCAGGCTGTCCAGAACAGGAAGTTTTATCTCTTATTAAATTTATGTGTCCCTAGTTCCTGGTAAAGTGCTTGACACAATAAGAGTTCGAAGCATTTTTTGTTGAATTAAATTAATAATTGTAATGTACATGCTTATGCATTAAAATAAATTGATCACTTTCAAACCATCTTTAGTATATATATTTTTTGTCTTTTTTTTTGGAGACAGGGTCTCACTATGCAGTTCAGGCTGGCCTTGAGCTCACTTTGTAGCCCAGGTTGGTCTCGAACTCTCAATGATCCTCCTGCCTCAGCCTCCTGAGTGCTGGGATTATAGGCTTGAGCCACCATGCCCAGCTTTTCAGTATATATTTTTAAGTACTGATTTCAGTTTGAAAAATAAATTTTTGATGTTTTGTACTGGGTACAGATAACATACTATAGAATAAAATATTAATTTTTTAATTAGAAAAAAATCCATACACATGAAAGATAATTTTTCCCTTCTCATAAAATAATTATAGTACCATAACTAGCAATGAAATTAAATAAATTGAATGCCATAGATTTCTAAAGAAAAGTTGGTACATTACTTATAAGAAATTTGGTAATGCTAATAGGGCAAGAAGGCTTTCTGTTTTTTAACAGAATGCTGAAGGGATAAAGAATTCTCTAACAACATAGTAAGCAATATACCTGCGGTGTCTTTTAAGAGAAAGTAACAGTGCCTTATTTATTGATTTTTATTTATCTATTTTTAAATTTAGGCTATAAGCAGGGTGTGGTGGTGCATACCTATAATTACTGCACTCAGGAGGCTGAAGGAAGAGAATTGCTGAGTTCAAGGCCAGCCTGAACTATATAGTGAGACTCTGTCTCAAAAAGCCGAAGTAAATGAATGAAATGTAGGGTGTTAAATAAAGTTCCAATAAACAGGATCAATTAATGCAAACTTGCACAACAGTATAGGTTATGAGTAGGTAAGTTAGTACAGGATTCAGCTGAGGCTGGAGACCCAAGGGTCTGGGGCACATGTCTGTCTCTAAACCCTGGTTCCGTGGGCTAACCAACCACCTCACGCGCATGCTCCCTTACCTCAGTGGAATGGAGCCCAGCAGGTTCTGCTCCAGGGCCAGGTTGGACAGCTGCACGCACTGCTGCAGGGCACCAGCTTCGAACAGGCTGACGTTGTTGTTGTCCAGGAACAGGTGCCTCAGGTCTCGCAGGTCCTGGAAGTCCTGCGCTGTCACCCGGCTGATCAGGTTGCCGCTGCAGTCAAGTTTCTGCAGCCTTGCCGGCAGCCTGAGGGGCAGTGCCTGCAGCTGATTTTGGGACACCTCCAGAGTGGTTAGGTTGGCAAGGAGCTGTACCCCCTCGATGGAGGAGATCCAGTTCCCCGACAGGTACAGGTGAGAAAGGTTCTCCAAGTGTTTCAGGTCGCGGAACCTCACCACTTTGAGCCGATTTCTCTCCACCTTTAAAGACAGCAAGGATCTTGGTAGACTAACAGGAATTTTAGTCAGCAAGTTACCGCTGAAACTGAGGGACTGCAAAGCCTGCAGAGCACTAAAGCTGCTGCCTGGGATGAGATGCAGCCTGTTATTCTCCAGGCTCAAGTGCTTCAGGCGGGAGAGCACCAGGGACCCAGCTATGGACTCTATGTTGTTGCCGTCCACGGCCAAGCTCTCCAAGCTGACAAGTGGGGCCAGCGCGTGGGCAGGTAGGGAGCAAATCAGGTTGTTCTGCAGCTCGAGCACTCTCAGTCTCTTCAGACCTTCGAAGTCCGACCCATGCAGGGCACTGATTGCATTGTCGTTTAGTTTCAACACTTCGAGGCTGGCTGGCAGAGCTCGGGGGACGTGTCTTAACTTATTTTTCCAAAGTTCTAAGGTCTTTAAAGTACTCAGAGTTTTGAAGGTGTTGCTTCCTACAGACTCTGTTCCACTGGCCAGCAGAATGAAATCTTCTAGAGCCAACATTCCTGTGAGGTTAGACAGCTACAGAAGAAAGTAGGGTCCGGGGAGGGGAGGAAACAGTTCAGATTGTTTCAAACCAATGCCGTATGCATTATTATTACAAGACCAGTGATACTTCAGACCAGGTTCTATTTTCAGTTGTCTCAGAAAAGGGTTGGACCTCAGGTCCTGGCTGTTCCTAATTTATGATTGCTGACGTTAGTGTAAGATATTAAAAATAATGTAAGCACTTTGATACACTCTTGATAGACATATATTAGCCAATTCTTGCTACCTAAAGTGCCCACAAACTGCACAGCAATTCATGTACTAGAATGTTTTTTTCTATCCAGAAATTGAATAATCTACAAATCTTTTACAACCATTTCTTTTTGTCTTTGTCAGTCAGTACAGATCAGTTTTGATTACTAATTAAATGTCTAGCACTAAATATTTACTGTGTTTACTCTTTACAAAGTCCCATACATACACACAACTATTGCTTTTTTAGAAAGGAAACAAAGGTTTCAGAAAGTGAAGTCACCTGTCCAACATATTCTGCTGCCAGGCTTAAAACTTGGGGTACCCCTAGGTTTATCTTACCCAGTGTTCCTCTGCTTGGCCTTGTTGTCATAACAGCCAATTAGCTGAAGAATACCAAGCTCTGGTGCTGCCGACACTGATTTTCAGGTAGGTTTGCAGAGCTGGCAACCGAGGAAAAGCCTGCCAGATCTGTTTCATTTCAACAGCCTTTGCCGGCTGTGCTCAGGAAGGTTAGAAGAGATACTTTTGTCCTTGAGTTAACCTAGGAGCTGTTGGCAGCCTACTTGATGTTGCTTAGAACACAGGGCAAGTAATGTATAGTGGAGGCCAGGGTGACTCCCTGTGGCTTTCCCACCAAGGGCTTTGTTTCTGGCCCTGCTCCCCTTTCACTGCTGGTGGTTCTCGGAGGTCCAGCATGCGACAAAGCTGACAGAGCCAGCCCTGCTCTGTGTTAACGAGGGCAGCAAGGAGTTGGGAAGACTTGATTCTGCCTGATCATCCATGTTTGTTTTCCATAAGCAGTCTTAAAATTATGGAAAGAGGATAAAAATAATCCATAGCCCCACTCACTGCTCAGTGTAACCCTGTTTATATATTTCTTAGCCAGGAAAATTGAATATAGCTTCTTCTCTTCCATAAATGATGTGAAGGAGAATCATTTTAACTGATTACCACAACAGCCACCTTTGTATTTGTCTGCCTTAGAGAATGGCTCACTTTGAGTTGGAGCCATTTGAATGACAATAGTGAGATAAATTATTTTAGGGTTTGTGTGTGAACACAAAATTTGCCTCAAACTAGGAGTGACTTGGGTCACCAGGCAGTGTCCGTTGGTTTCACATGGAATGAACTGCCCTTCTGAGCTTCCATTCAACACAATCAAAACCAAGAAGTTTATCAAGACCTGAGAGCCAACTGGGAGTGAGTGAACACAAATAGAAAAGGACAGAGGTCTTCAAAGAACAAGGCTGGACTCTTAGAAGAAAATAACTCATAATGGATCATGGGCCTAAATATAAAAGCTAAAACTTTGAAACTCTTAGGTGAAACTATAGGCATAAATTTCACACTCTTGAATTAAGTAACACTATCTTATACATGAAATCAATGACACAAATGACACACTCATAATGAAAGAAAAGACACAAATGAATCAAAATTAAAACCTTTAATGTATGAAAAGACACCACCAGGAAAAGGGAAGAAACCCACAGGATGGGAGAAACTCTTTGCAAATAATATCTCTAATAAGAGACTTATATCTAGAACATCTAAAGAATGCTTACAACTGAATACTAGAAAGATGAACAACTCAATTACAAAGACAGAAAAGATGTGCATGTGCGTTTCTCCACAGAAGTTACACAGCTGGTCAATAAGCAGGAAATAACGTTAAACATCATTAGCCAATGGGAAAATTCGCGTCAAACCTGCAGTGAGTGACCACCTGGCATGTACCAGAAAGGGTATGGCAGGAAGGAAAGACAAAGGTAGGTGTTATGAGCTTGTGGAAACACTGAACCTTCACATGGGGGAACAGGGACAGACGGCACGGCCACTCTGGGAAACAGTTTGACAGCTCCTCAAAATATTTTCAGAGACAATGTATGACCCAGAAATTCCACTGCTAGGTACAAACCCGAGAGAAAAGAAAACTTAGTCTGCATAAAAACTTGTATTTGAGCCGGGCATGGCGGTGCAGCATCCCAGCACTCAGGAGGCTGAGGCTGGAGGACTGCTGTGAGTTCAAGGCCAGCCTGGGCTACAAAGTGAGACTCTGTCTTAAAAAAGCAAGCAAGCAAGCAAACAAACAAACAAACAAACAAAAAACTCCAAAAGCTTATATTTGAAACATAAATATCTGTAACTGTGTCATTTACAATAGGCAAAAAGAAGAAACAATCCAAACATCTATCAAGTGATACAGGAATACACACGTATGGTATACATGTTTCCCCCAAAATAAGACCTACGTGGAAAGGAAACTGAAGCTGTAATCAATAGCTCGTTGTAACCCTGGTGATGGCCAGTGTCAGGCAGCAGATTACACCTCACTGGCTCCTCTCTGATGGCAGGGAAAGCAAGGACAGGTGTGCTGGGTCTAATTAAGTCTTACTTTGGGGGAACACAGCAGTATGGTGGTGGTGGACGTTTAAAAAGAAGTTCAGAACCCTGCTAGGACTCAGCTGAGCACTGAGGACAGTGTGTTAAGTGGGATACTCAGGCCCCCAAACCGCAAGGGAGGGGAGCCTTAATTCCCAGTGGAACGTGGTCTGCAGAGCCTTCATCTGCATGAAGAATCCCAGCGGCAGGGCAGCCGGTAAATCCAGAGGGGAAAGGTCACACGGAGGGTGTGAGGCAGGGCGGAGACCCTCGTGGGGGATGCCCCAAAGGGAGGGGCACTGGAGGGACAGATGTTTACAGGCCTGCAGGCAGACACAGACCCTAGACACCAAAGTGGGCGCTGCACTCGGAACTGACTGTGCAGTAAAGGAAACCTGAGCTGAAGCACAGAGGTGCGAGGCCCAGGAGGCTGTGGCTCCAGAAATGAAGGGAAGATCTGGATTGGGGTTTCATTGCTACAGTCACGCAAAGAGCCAGTGCACACCCAGGAGGTGCAGGAGAGGGGGGCCCGGCAGAGGGCAGAGGGACAGGGGCTGGGCTCCCTCCATAGCTAGTTCCTGGGGGACACAGCCAGACCTTGGTTCATGGCAGACGGAGATGCTGAGGGCAGCAGCAGGTGCTGACCCAGGAGCCAGAGGGCAGCCTGGACCCAGGGGAGGCTGACAACCTCGGTTCCACCCCATGCGGCCTGATAGATGTCTTCCCCAGGAGTGTCCACCACCCATCGCCCAGGTGTGGGAGGAGCAAAGGAGAATCCATACCTCACTTTAACAGTGAGGCCTTACTGCCTGGGTGAGAAGCAGCAGGGAATGAGTGGGAAAAGAAGGGCAATAAGAAATAAACTCACTAGCTGGGAGAACACGAACTCGAGGGCTAGAGGTCTCCATGGAAAGGAGTCAAGTGCAGCAGGTGAACAGAAAGGAGATGGCAACCAGGAATCTGAGATTTTCTCAAATTTGTAAAGTTCTAGGTAATGAGGAACATGAAAATAACTGCGACATAACCAAGATGGCCAAGCAAAGTGGACATGTAGACAGGAACATTTCCTATGCGTCTAGGAAATGCAAGACTGGGATTTGGGAGGAGCCATCCACACAGAAGAAGGAAAACATGACTGACACCCACAGAAGGAGCAGAAAGACCCACACAGCCACGGAACAAACCCAAGGGAGTGGGGAGTCTACAGATGAATGGGTAAATACAACCCCTTTCTTCCTGAGGGCAGAAACTTAATTTTCAACTTTTTATGCTTAGCTTCAAGTATTCATGTTCCTAAACACAGATGGATTATTTGAGCAAGCATTTAAAATTGTGATGTATGCATATTAATAGGTATTTATGATTAAATGATAAGTACAATGATGACAGTACCTTTAATCTGAGGATTCATTTAAGATGTTTTTCTTTAAATATAGGTACTTGATTCTGTAAATTCAAATCAGGAAACCTGAATATACTTAATATTTCATGCATATGAGTAACATATGATATAAAACTTGGCCTTTTTGGGAGGAGCATGACTGCCCAGAGCTCTTCATGTCCTCCACAGAGCAGGCCTCTCCTTACCAGTCCTTCAGATGTGACCTGCACACTTGGGGCCAGTTAATTGTGTTAAGCTCAGGGAAGTGGCAAAACTCCTGTTCAATGAATGACTCCTTCAGTAACTGAACTGGAAGTGAGGTTAATTTCATCCTGTTGGCACAGCAGGGTTGTTACTGTCCTAGCAGGCAGCTCAAGCCTCAGAGCAAATATGTAAGCCCCCCACACACCTGGTGTCCTCCCGGTTAGCCTGGTGCAGAAGCCTGGTGTCTTCTGACACTGGGGCCCCACTTGCCCACCTTGCAATGCAAGAAGACAGGACAGGGGTAGAGAAGGCCCCTACCTGGAGGTGCTGGATCTTGCTGTGGCTGATGTAGAGCCTTGTGGTGGTGGGTGGGATCCCTGGCGGCACCCCAGTGAGTCTGTAGCATTGCACCGAGTGTGGGGACTCACAGCTGCATCTTCCAGGACAGTTGGCCCTGAACCCGGCACCCAGAGGGAGCAGAACCAGGAAGGCACAGAGCAGCTGCATCTTCCAGAGAAAGGGCTCCCAGCTGCAGGCCAGTGTGGAGGTGATGCCTGGCTCTTTATGCCATAGATCTGATAACAGAACCTTATGTGTACTCTGTCAATGTGAGAAGACAGAAAAGGGAAAAATTCTCAGTTCGCCTGGGTTAAAATGTTAGCAGCCCTTACAAAGAGGAAGGGGCTTAAACATTGACAAGCTGCCTTAATATCTGTAGGTGAGCAAAACCCTATGTTATTTATGGCTTGGAAGCCAATCTGCAAACACCTCTATTATCTACGGGTTCCCTGTTTTGTTAAATGTGACACAAGGGAATTAGTGGGAAAGACAGAGAGCTGTTTTATAGTAGGTCATAAAACCTGTGAATTTCTGTGACCTAATATTAAAACCATTTTTGTAGGACTGAACCTGGCAGGTGTTTTCTCCTCACATTAACTAGTAAAGGAACATATCAGGTTTCCTATTTGGCATTGTTTCAGTGACACTTTATTGCTAGATGAAACAATGTAGGATGGGGAGATACTTAGAACTGCAGATAAGTTGCTTCATCTATCTATCATTGAATCCACCTATCACTTTGGAAAATATCTCTGTCCTTCAAAAATATTGTTGACTCCATTAAGAACAAAAATATTGTTGACTCCATTAATCTTTTGTCTTTGGCTACTGGGAACTGGTGAAGCCCTTTGGGCTTTGGGATTACACTGTGAACTACTTTACTTATTTTCTATGATAGTTCTATAGCTTTGCTGCAATTTTGGCATTATTTCTAATATCTTACACTGTAAATAGCTTCGTCGGGTTGTAAACATACTTACATTAACTTAATTTTTTTGCTAGTATAGTCTTTGTATTACTTCATAGTCTTTATAAACTTAAATGTCTGAGTAATTTTCCACAGGGTTATTATCCCTAACTTTACCACTTTCTCTGCACAGGGTTTTTAGGTTTTCCCTATTTTACCATTATAAGTAACTATGATAACGAAAGTTTGAGTGTGTTAAAGAAGCAGAGAGCTATACTCATTTATTTAGGTTAAGCTAAGAAGTCAGCTTTTTTTCAGGTAGAAGACAGGTCTTGAGAGTACTCTGACCTGTGAGGAAGGATGGGAGGCGCAGCCTCAGTTCCCTGAGGACTGTTTGCTGTGCCTGCCTAGGCAGCGCAAGGAGCTGCTGTGCTGCATGGAGCATGGCCCTGGGAGCTGTGTGGATGCCCCACACCTGGCTGCCTCTGCTGCCTGCGTATTTCCACATGGGACTGAGGGCTGGTGTGTAAAGTCCAGCCCCTGCCTTCCTGGGTCCTTGAGACTAAGTTAGAGTCCTGCAGTTTTTCTCCAAGGACTTATCAACACCTTATCCGAGTATTTTTACTTGGGTTCTTCAGGTGAGAATCTACAAAGAGGAAGGTGAACGTCTTTCTTGTGCACAGGAACTCAGTGACTTTGCCAGCAACTCTTCGACCTCTAACCCGGAACCTCATGTAGTCTTTCAGTACAGGGATGAGAAGGTTCAGTGACTGCTTTGAATCTGGATTGCATTGGACTGGACTCTTGGTTCAGATTATCAAACCAGGACTATCCCTGCTTTATTTTCCCAATTCTTCTCGGGAACATTTTTAATTGTCATGAGAGAAACCGGGCATGGTGGCTCATGCGTGTAATCCCAGCACTTGGGAGGCTGAAGCAGGAGGATCGTTGCAAGTTTGAGACCAGCCTGGGATACAAAGTGAGCTCAAGGCCAGGCTGAACTGCATAGAGACCCTGTCTCAAAAAGCAAAATAAATAAATAAATAATAATAATAATAATAATAATAATTGTCATGAGAGAGAAGGGAACAGTGAGTCATGGCCAGGGACACTGCAGGCCACCCTGCAGGAAGATGCAGGCAGGAAGATGCAGGCAGGAAACTGAATCCACAAAGGAAACAAACTCATATCCCCAGACCTGTGGCCAGCGACTCGTCAGTACAGGGTTCAGATTGTAAAACTGAGCAACCAAAACCCTTTTATAAAAGACAAAAACCTCTGTATCTCGATAAAAGAAATTTTAAAGAATAAAAATTATGTACATGATTCTTTTTAAGTTATCTTCTTGTTCTGGAGCATGTCTCAGAGACAGGGTTAAGCTGAAAGTAAAATAGGAAAGTTAAGTTCTACTGGTTAACCTCAGCAAGCTTCATTCTCTTCTATAAAATGAAGAGAAAAAAGAAGGGGGTAATATCCCTTTTACAGAAAGGAAAAGAGAAAACAGCTTGTCATGTCTCTGGGAAAAAAGTAACATCCCAGCTAGGGGATGGTGCATGCCTACCATTTCAGCCTTCTGGGAGGCTGAGGCAGAAGGACCACATGTTCCAGTCCAGGATAAACAATTTAGCTTCTTAGACCACTTTAACATAGGGGAAGGGCTGGGGATTTAGCTCCGTGGCATAAGTGCCTGCCTAACAAGCACAAGGTCATAAGTTTGATTCCTGGTACCAAACAACAACAAAACATAAACATAGAGGGTGTGCATGCTGGGGACTTAGTGAGGTCTCAAGAAAGGATGGTTAATGAAAGTCATATTGCTTTGGGCTGTTAATTGCAACAAAACCAAATTCTGGCTGATTAGAGCAGCACAGGCAATGCTGAGAGAAAGCTCGGGAGCACTGGGATGGGAGGGAAGTCTGGAGACCCAGACCTGGACCGGGCAGGAAGGACAGTGGTGAGGCAGCCAGCAAGGCGAGCAAGATCACACCTTGGCTAGCACGGAGCCCCCACCCCCGCAGGGCACTGGCCAGGCTGATGGACAGAACAGAGCTGGTCCTATCCCTCTCCTTGCAGATCCTGAGGCCCTTGGCCTGGCCTGGCCTGGCTGCGCCCTCTCCCTGCATCCATCTGGGTGATTGCCCATCTACCCCACCAGAGTTGAGGCAAGGCAGCTCCCAAGGACTTCGGTCTGCAGAGACTCAGTGGTCTCTGACTTGGTCACCTAGAGGCCTGGAGGGATACAGTAAAGAATTCGCAATCAAAGCTAGGACACAAGGGGTCTGGGGAGCAGGTGGGCCCTGCAAAGTGAATCAGGCAGAAACTGAGGTGGATGGGCGCAGCACCTGACAGGGACTGTGAGTGACCTGAACCGGTGAGGCAACAGTGACCACCTGGGGAGGGGGTGTTGACTGAGATAGCAAGTGCAGCAGGGGACTCAGCCTTTGCCTGCAGAGGCCTGGAAATGTGATTCCCGGGTCGGTTGAGGTCGGTTGGGCCCTTTCGGTTAAGCTAGCTTCCAGGTCTGCTTTTGTTAGGGTTTGCTTTCAGAAAGCATTCATGGAAGAGGAGTGTCCACCCACTTTGGTCTTGTTGTACCTCTGAAATCTTCAAGTTTTAAAAGAAGACAGCAAATAGCTATCCCGTTTATGAGGTATGATCAAAAATACAGTGAATGCTTCAATTTTTAAAAACAATTATTACAGTAAATACATTGCCACTCTCCACCCATGACCCCTCGCTTAGCACTTATCCCGTCATTCTTGTGCTCTCCAAAGCGGCCCTGGAATCCTTTCCTGAGTGCCTTCAGTTGCACTGTTGTGGCTGCCTCAGTATCCTGAATCCATTCAAACCTTTCCCTCTTATGGTCATTTTGGGAAAGCACAGGAGTCTCAGCATCAGATCCAGTGAACCCCGTAAGAGACACCCCGTGATGCTCACGCCATGATACTCACACTGTGTTCTCACGGACCTTCTCTTCTGCAATGGCGCCAGGCTGCAGCATCTGCTGTATTCCTAAAGACATGAAAGATGAGTTCCAGAAATGCTCCAGAAAGTGGCAGGAATGATGCAATAAACATGTTCTATGGGAGGCAGAGCATTTTGAGGAGAAATTAATTTTATTGTAGAAAACTTTTATTTATTTGTTTAGGTGTTTTTTTTTTTTTTTTTTTTTTTGTACCAGGGATCGAACTCATGACCTTGTGCTTACCAGGCAAGGGTTTGAGCCACTGAGCTAAATCCTTGGCTGCAGTAAACTTTTAAATGCTAAACATTCATCTCATTTTATTAAAAAAACAGCCAGAAGGAGAATCAGGCAATAAATCACTGTAGAAAGTCCAAGCTTACTTTAGTATGACTATCTGAAAATTTCAAATTATCAAAGAGTAACAAATATAGTAAATATAAATAATACGTATGAGCACAACATTCCAAGATTTTCTCACATTGCCCAAGTAAATGGCAGTGGATTTACCCTGACTTTACTCACTCATCACGCATCTGTTTCTAACCACAAGTAGCACTTCTTTAATTTCTCCCTTTTTTCTGGCATGGTTACTGGAAGTTAACTTAAACAAATGCAAAGTCTAGGATACAGTAGAGTTCGGTGGGTGAGCTGTGCTCTCCTGTCCCGGGTGGTCTTGCTTGTCCTCCAGTCTCTCTGCAGTCAGGGGTGCTCGATGAACACCTGATCTGCACACTCAGCCCACAGCTAATCAGCAGCACCTTCGCTCATCTCAGTGTCCTTGGTCTCTACTTCATTTTTTCTTGCACACACACACACACACACACAACCCTGTGTAGGATTTATTACTCACTGTGTAGCCCAGCCAGGTCCCAAACCCATAATCCTCCTGCCTCAGCCTTCCAAGTGCCAGGAATGCTGATGTGCATCAACATATCTGGCCGGGCTTCCTGGTTATATCGAATTGTTTCAAACCACAAACGCATGATTTGTGCAGCAATCACTAGAAGTTTTCACCAACCGTACCGCGCACAGAAGCATTACAACGTTTTTTTTTTTCATCTGTGGGAAACAATCCCCCAAGACCACCGCATGCAGTTCCAGACTTCAGGTCTGGCAGGGCGAGGAGCCAGCGTGGGTGCAGCGCACCGCCAGCAGGGGGCGCACGTGACCACGCGGCTGCTCCCTCGTCCTTGTTCGGCAGGAGGCGGAACCCACAGCAACACTAAGCTGGCAGGCGCGCAAGGCTGCGGCACCGCTACTCGGTGTGGTACGGGGAAGAGACGACAGCAAGGAAGCTGCCGAGGCAGGAGGCTGTGACTTGGGGATTGCGGCTGGCTTCTGCCGTGGAGCCAAGATAGGGCCAATCCAGATCTCCGGGCGCTGCAGCTGTGCCTAAGACGCAGGGCACTGTGCAGCCTCGTTGTGGAAGGCGAATGGCACTTTTAAAAAGAGAATGCAATTTATATTCGAGTGCGGTCCATATGAAGCAGAGTTCTGGCTAATACTCTGTGTATGTTAAAAGCTTTGTGTATGGCTTATAACTGGGAGGAACTTTTAACTTTTGGCACTGACTTGAGCACTTCCCACACTGGTAACTTAGCCAAGAACGGATGCATTCCCCCACTGTTCCCTCGTTCACAGCAAAGACGCTGAGAAAAAGACCCCTAGATATTTTATGTTAGTTTGTTTTGAGACAAGATCTTTGTGTAACCAAGGCTAGACTTGACCCCTCCATGGCCCTCCTGCCTCAGTTTCCCCAGTGCTGGAATGACAGGTTTGTGCCACCAGGCCCAGCCAGGCACCGACATTGACATCCTTCCTCAGTGTCTTTCTAGCTGTGACTTTACCAAGGTACTTAAGTTCTCTCTGATTTGTCTGTAAAGAGATGATGCTTAGTGCCACAGGCCTCCATGAGGACCAAAGAAGTACAGCAAATAATCTCTAACTACATTTTGAGTAGAGGAAGTGGCTGGGAGTTTGATAGCTTTACCAATGTTGTCGCAGATGAAAGCAAAGTTAGTTTCAAAATGTGAGAGACGCACATTAATTTTATATTACTGACCGTTTGTGCTAAAACCCGTGGCAGCTCCCTCAAGCTCAGCGCGAGGGTCTCAGGGTTACCTTGGCGCAGACGCCTGCGGAGAGCGAAGGGCTGAATCTCGGCACTGCTTGATGCTAACCAGGAAGCGCTGAAAGCCGCGTCTCTTGCTTTTAGCTGTGTGTTGGCACCGGGTGGATTAATGCGAAGACTCCATCCCAAGAAGACAGTGAATCAGATTCTGCAGAGCCTCCAACTACTCCCACAGGCGACCCAGAAGAGACAATCCCTACCACCTACAGGGCACTGGACTGGAAAGGGCTAGAGAGGGTGGCTGGGATGCTAAGACAGTAGTTGCAGAATGGCTTCCTCCACAAGTCAAATTCAGGTCGCAGCTGTGAGAATTTCCTTCCTGGGGCCTATGAGTTTGGCTCAGGCTTCAGACCTCACCTGGATCTGCATTCTGTGTTTATAAACATTTGAATCGCCAGAATTTTGTTTTTTCTGAAATGTCCCATTTGGGGACATTACTAGTTTTTGAAGTAACTACACTATTTAAAGTAATTGCCTTAAACTAGGTGTGACGACGGCGCTCACCCATAATCTTAGCACTGTGGGAAGCTGAGGCAGGAGGATCATAAGTTAAAGTGAGACCTAACCCCCATAAGAAGGCTGGGGATGTAATTCAGAAATAAATTAATAATGCCTGGGGATGTAGTTCAGCTTTAAGTCCCCGGAGTCAATCCCCACTATCGCTAAATAAATAAATCGCTGCTTTTAACGTATACAAAATAGCAAAGCCAAGCATTCTTCTTTATTGGGGAGTGAAGTCTATATTGGAAATAGACTTCGGCCTGCCTGGCTCTAATCACAAAGGGTTCCTAACTAACTGCGGAAAACCTGCCAGTCGCATCTACCGGCAGCCTTGCACAGTGTCTTAGAGGAAGCACGAGTCCGCCCTCCTCACCACGCGCGGGAACCGGACTGGGAAGGCGAGACGTGGCGACTGCGCGTGCTCACACTGTTTGCCCACCTTGAGCGGGAACTGGAGGCAAGACGAGGGGACTGCGCATGCTCAGGTAACCTCCCTTCCTCCCACATCTCCCAACCATGGCTCTGGGTGCCCCTGAAGCAACTTTTCCGAAGTCAGTCTGACACAGACCATTTCTTTCTGCGACGTGGACACTCTTCCCCGGGATCGTCCTATTTGGAAGCCAACACAAGCGCCTCCATTTCTGGTGGTGCCTACTCAGGCTTTGCCAGTAGTCAAGATGGCTGCCGTTGGGCGGGGACCAAACGGAGCCCTTCTATTGGCCTAGGTCACACCGCCCCACCCGCTTAGGCCTGCGTGCGCCTTCATGGCCCTCGCGACGCGTGCGCGGCGGCGTGGCTGGGAGGCGGGGCAGCTGGGGCTTCCGTGTGCGGCTGCCGCTTCCTCAGCCTGGCTCCCGGCGCTGTAAGGTATCCTCGTGGTGTGAGTGCAGAGGGAAGAAGGTCTGACTGGCTCGCGGGGCTCCGCAGGCCTGCAGCAGTCCCGCGCAGGCGGGCGGTGGTGAGGGTCGGCGCCGTCCAGGAGGCCGAGGCGGCGCCATGTCGGCGGGCGGCCCGTGCCCGGCGACCGCTGGAGGGGACCCGGGGGGCGCTGCGGGGGTCTCCCCGGGTGGGGTCTCTATGTTCCGGTGGCTGGAGGTGCTGGAGAAGGAGTTTGACAAGGCCTTCGTGGACGTGGACCTGCTGCTGGGCGAGATCGACCCGGACCAGGCGGACATCACCTACGAGGGACGGCAGAAGATGACGAGCCTGAGCTCCTGCTTCGCGCAGCTGTGCCACAAAGCGCAGACCGTGTCGCAGATCAACCACAAGCTGGAGGTGTGTCGGGGGGCGGCAAGTCTGGGGGTGCTGGGCTAGCGGGTGATGCGAGCCAGGGTGGGCAGCGGGCGTTAGAGCCCTGTTAACGCACGGCGAAGTTACCCGGGCTTCGAGTGTGCTGGGGAGCCGAAGCGTGAGAGTGCGGGAGCGGTGGCGCGGGTGGAGGCTGTGAGACCGCCCGCCTGCACGTCTCTTGGGATCCTGTCGCCCACTTCCTTAGGCTGTCACCGAGGAGGGCCGCGAGCAGTTAGTTCCAGCAGCCTCCCAGCCAGAGCTGCTGAGTCCTAGGAAGGTGCACTGTCAGGAGAATCCCTTAACCCACTCTGAGCATCTGGGTTGTGTAGATCTGTTTTCTCACTGATAAACTAGACTGGCGGGTTTTCAGGTGGTCGCAGCCTTGGTTCTTTTAAATATTGCGGATCAATGTCTGGTTGCAGAAAGAGACAGGCACGAGCTGTTTAGGGAAATCTGATCAGAGCGCTTAGGAAAATTTATTGGAATGTATACGATGATATCGTTGTCTTTCTTGGTTTATGTTACAGGTGTCTTTAAATTACAGGCAGATGTCTTCAGAGCTTTCTGTAATTATTCAAGTAACTTCTGACTTTAAGGTTTATGTGTTTGTACTTTGTTTTGTTTCCCAAAATCTGGATTTGTTTTCGAGAGTAGGTAAAAGTGATGTTTCTTTTAGTCTGTCATCTTGGGTGTGGATGTGGGTGTGGGGAGTGCTAGCTATTCCAAAACAAAATAAGAAAATTTGTCACACTGTGCAGAAAATTAGAAGTCGTGAGAGATGACCATTATTGTATATGCCACACTTTCTAATTAGGCAATTAGAGAATGGGTGTTTCAGTTAGATAAAAATGGTATAATCAGTGATGTGCCAAGCTCTGAGCATTAACTTTCCTAAGAAATCTTTGCTATTAGTTATAAGAATTGAGACTGACCATCATACCCAAATTAATGTCTGCCAGATAAGCATTCCCTTCTGTCCTTACTTAGTGGTCAGCATTTCCTCTTTCCTGTTAGTTATCCATGGAAAACCTAGTACAACTAACCTTCAGTTAACATAGATTTGCATACCCAGTTTTGTGACTCTGCCACTTGAGAAGACTGTTAACGTTTTTTCTGAAAATGTTGGCTGGAATGTGCTGTTAAGGTGAGTGCTTATTGTAGGTAAATGAAAATGTCTGTTGATAGTGACACTTCTAGAAGGTAGCTGTTATAGCTAGTAGTGAAACTGCATTTATGGCTTTTTAGAAATAGTGCTTTATCTTTAAAGCACTATTTTTATTTATTTATTTATTTATTTTTGGTACTGGGGATCGAACTCATGAGCTCCCACTTTCCAGGCAGGCATTGTGCCACTGAGCTAAACCCTCACCCTAAAGACAAGTATCAAGAGTAGCTGTTGATCACGTGGGAAAGTTTGTATCATTTACAACCTTAAGTCTCTGCTGGAGATAAATATTTTTTTAAAATGAAACAATTTCTTATTTTTAAAAATGACCTACAGAAATGAAATAGTGATGTCTTTTCATATGAAATATAAAATCTAATTTTGAAGAAATTAGATTATGTGAGTAGGAGGTAGTGTTAAATGTTTGTGTAAATATTTTGGATAAGTATTGAGTTGTAATAAACTGTGCATGTTCTCTTTCTCAGGAATTATAATTCTATATTCTGATTCTGTGTCCCGGCTTAGGAGGTAACATTTTTTCTGAAAACAAGAAATGCTAGCATATGACAGTGTGAGCATGTTTTTTCAACATGCATGAAACCAATTCAGAAACTTAGAAAACTGTGAAGAGAGAGACATAACTTGATGTTTTTATTTGCGTATGTGTATTTTTAGTCACAGGTACTTGGTTTTTTTTTGGTGTTAATCTTTACATGTGTAGCATCTGTAGTTTTCGTGGACTCCATTGTGCACTGCTGTGGAAAGTCCATTGTCAACAGTGCCTTTTATAGTAGGTCTACTGATGCACAGATTACACAATTTCAGTTAATCTTTTGAGATTTTGGAATAGTAGCTGATCTCTGTATTTTCTTGCTCTATTTTATTCCTTAGTAAGCAGATGAGTTAGTTATACTATTATAATTATATGGACCTAAGACATAACACTTGAGGCTGCTTATTGTTTCTGTAACAAATGAATGCCAAAGTCTAGTCATTTTAGAGACTAGTACTTTAAAACCATAATATGATAAAGTATTTTTATATTATCAAGGCACAGATATTTCCAGGTAATTTATATATGCAAGTGATTTTTAATATATTTAAATTGTTTGAGTAACCTTCCAGATTGCCATTTCTGCTTATATTTTAGGTAATACTGCAGTTCATATAAATCGATTAGTTATGAAAACACTTGTGCTGAAAAAAATCTTACATTTTAAAATTAAATATAAATGACATCTGTGTGGCTGTTTCATGCCAGAAGTTAGATATAGGAAGCAACATACCTGTGGAGGTAGGGGATGGCAGAGAATATCAGGACGTTTTGATGTTTTGAGGGAGTACCATTTCAAATTTTTTTCTTTCTTTTTCTTTTTTCATTTGTTTGTTTTGTTTGAGGTAGAGACTCACCTTATAGTTCAGGCTGGCCTAAACTTGTGGTGATCTTCCTGACTCAGCCTCCCAAGTGCTGGGATTATAGGCATGCCTGGCACCTCTCTTTCTTAAATTTTCCATTTGCTTAAGAATGAATTTTTGCTGTGGTGAGCCACTTTCTGAGCTTTACTACTAGTGATGCTATTATCATGAGTATTAGCACTAGTGGTGTTATTACTACTACTAGTTCATAACCTTGTAGTAGTAGTATTGTTCATAATCTTTGTTCTGTTCCAACATACCATAGAAGTAGCTGATAGGTGTGTTGAAATAGTGTCCTGCTTGTTTATACCTTTAAAATAACAACAAAACAGTTGGCTTCTGTCACATCTTCCTTTGGCTGTGCAATGCTGATTAGTATGTAAAGTGATTTCCTGCTCACCACCATCTGTAAAGATACACTCATAATGAGCTGGTAATATACTTGTTCTGTGCTTTGTGAAATCTGTCCTGTTTTTAATTAGGTTGTTGTGCAACCTTCAAGTTGAATATTGACATACTGCATATTAGTTGAGCACTAATAATGTCCTAGATGTTGTACTGGGCAACTAAAATAAAATAGCAAAAAAAAAAGACATAGTCATTGCTATTATGAAGCTTGGATCCCATTGGGGGAATTCATTTGGGGAATAATGGCATAAATGAGAAATGGCAGTTTTGATGAATGCAGTGAAAGGGACACAGATTAATGAGTGCCTGTTTGGGAGGGTAGTGAAGGCTCCTGGGAAAGTTAGAATTGAGTGAACACAGAAGTCCTGAGTGGGAATTAACAAGGCTCAGCGAATTAGGAGTGTTGTCCACACTGCAGTAAACTGACCAGGAGGTGGGAATAATCCAGAGCATGATGCATCTGAGGAAGTGAAAGTAGTCCTTCATGTGTTTTAAGAAAATATAGGACATAAGGTAAGTTTGTACATGGGTTATGGGAGCTGTACCCTAACAATGGGAAGTGTTCCAACCCTGTGGTAACCTCAGGTGTTAGCTTAGAACTGGTCACTCTGGCTGCAGTGTGGAGGAAGGTAGGAAGAAGGAAATGGGAATGCGGGCACTCATCTGGGCGGTTTTATTCATGGGAGGATGGAGACAAGGAAAGTAGTCAGAAACCCTGAGGGTAAATAAAGAGCAGAGTAGAGTATAGATAATGAGAAATAGGGACATAGATATTTCTCAGATAGGAAGAGGGTCAAGAGATGGGAGTTGAAAGGAAGGAAAGGGGATAAAAAGGAATCAAAATAAACCAGGTATGGTGGAGCACACCTATGATCCCAGCACTTGGGAGTCTGAGGCAGAATAGAAGGATCACCAAGAGTTTAAGCCAACCTTGAGACCTTGTCTCAAAAACAAAACACAGTAAAAAAAAAGATTTAAGTGTTAGGGCCAGGGATATAGCTCAGTGATGTAAGTGCCTGCCTGGCAAGTGTGAGGTCATGAGTTCGATCCCTAGTACCAAAAAAATAAAACAAAACAAAACAAAAGAATTAGGTGGTATAAGCATGTAGCAGCAGTTCCACACAAGGGACATAAACATCTATTGGAAACATGCGCTAATAAAAATAAGCTAGTAAACTTAAAAAAGGTGACTTGAGGTAAAAATCAGCAGCCTCTAGGAGTAGATTAGAGTGAGAGAGGGGTTCAGTATGACCTAACAATGTCAGTGGGCTGCCTAGACAAGAAGGTGGGAAATGGTGGTAACCAGTGAGAATACTCTTCACTCACCTTGCTGGTCAGTAACTGTGGCCTAGGTCTGTCCTGAATCTTTCCTTTCATTCCCAGTGGTCCCACCAGATAGGGTTATTGGTATGATTACTCCCATTTTACAGTGTCTGCAGGTTACAGAGCTAGAAATGAGTCTCTGTACAAACACATTTATGTTTGGTGGAATTAGGGGAAGTGGAGAGAAAGCCAGAGTGAGTGTGGCTGGATAGATGGAGAATGTGCAGTTTAAGGTTGGTATCATTTCATTTTAGTTTAATCAAAAAAATAAACTTGAACATACATTTGCGAGAAGCATCTAGTTGAAGTAAGAGTTGAATATTAGAGAAAAAGGAAACAGGTTTGGTGGTGCATGCCTGTAATCCCAGCATTTGGGAGGCTGAGACAGGAGGATAACCATGAGTTCAAGGTCAGCTTGAACGACATACCTAGATCCTATCTCAAAAATATGGGGGAAAAAAGAAGAGCAGAATTATATTGGTAAGATCCTGAGTGACAGTGAGATATGGAGTTCAAGGAGAGAGCATGACCTTATTTAGAGGATGAGGACAGAGGAGTCTGTGCTGTTGGGGCCATCTTCCTCCCCCCCTCTCCTTCCTCCATCCTCCTCGTCTCCTCCTCCACCTCTTAAAAATGGGAGCCCAGGCCCCTGCATGCCTGTGTGCTGGCAGGGGACTCCTGCCGGTAGCCAGCACATGCCAGGAGAAGCAGTCAGTCATGATCTTGTGTATCCATTGGCTGCCATTGGGAAATTGCCTACTGGTAGCCAGTGTAGATGGGGAAAAGGAGCCATCTGTGCACCCGCTGTCCACCACTGAGGACCTTCTTGCCCATAGCCAGTGCAGACTGGAAGAAAAAGCAACTCTGACCCCCTATGACCATTGGGGAAGACATGGCGTAGCCGCGTGAGTCTGGAGAAGCCTGCTCCACGCCCCACTGCCTCCCTGGGAAGCTGGGTTCTGAGAAGCCCAGGTGTTTGGCTCATTTCCCCATACCATGGAGGTATAGCCAACACAAGAAGCACCTGGGATCCCATAACTGGCCTGTCCAGAGGAACACAGGAAATCAAGATGAGGGAGCAAAATATAATCTCAGACTTCCAGTCCACGCAGAATAAGTCCAGAAGACATAGATAGGGGAAAATTTGGAAGTTGCATACCTGAAATTTCTGAAATGATAGGAACTAAAGTCGAGAAACAACTTTATGAGGCTATAAAAGAAATCAGGTTAGAAATAGTATCTCACGTAAAAGAAGAAATGACAACCATATGAAAGAATTGCTGAGCATATCTAAAGAAGACTTAGATTTTAAAAAAAGCATAGGAAAATAATGGCAACCTTGAATGAACAATATAGGAAAGAATTAAAATGCATGAAACAAATTCAAAGAGATATCCAGGAAATTAAAAACTCCATTGAGGGGTGGTAAAACTGCTTGAAAGCAGCTGAAAATGGACTTTCAGACCTTCAAGACAGGATTGCAGGTAGCAATCACAAAAGGAAAGATCTCTTAAAAATAACAAAGAATCAGGAAATAGTTCAACGGCTGCAAGACAACACAAAGATATTTTAAGATTGATAAATGGCAGTGAAAAAGCAGGAGTCAACACAAATGACATAAAAATATTTACAGAAGTAATAGCAGAAACTTCCCAAGCATGGGAAAAGTACCTGCCTTATAGATAAGTGAGGCATATAGAACTTCAGAGAGCTTTAACCAAAATAAATCAACATCCAGACATGTGATAATCAAGATTTCAGAAATTCAGCACAAGAGCAGAATGTTAAAAGCTCTTAGATAAAAGAAACAGATCACCTATAAAGGAAATCCCATCAGAATCATGACGGACTTCTCAACACAACCCAAGTCAAGAAGAGCTTGTAGTCCTTAAGGAAAACAACTTCCAACCAGATTGATGTACCCTGCAAAACTATCTTTCAAGATTGATGAAGAAATGAGATACTTACATGACAAAGAACATCTGAAGGAATTCATGACCTCCAAATCAACCCTACAAAGAGTACTGAAGGATATTCTAGAGAGAGATAAAGATGACCTTGGTTCCAGGAACAGCAACAAAGGGGAATCACTGATCAGGGCAGGCAGTTGAACAGAGGGGATAAGTAGGGAGCCAAGGGCAGCAAAATAGCATGGCAAAGATGAGCCAATGCATGTCAGTCGTAACAATTATAATTTACCGATAAAAGGAAACAGAGTGGATCGAGAAACAAGATTCATTAATATGCTGTATATAATAAGCATGTAGGAAAGGAAATTCATAGACAAAGTCAAAGGTGAGAAAACAATGCTCCATGCAACAGGGAACCAGAAAAAAAGCAGGGGTAGATTGCCCATTAACCACAGAATTGCTAAGAAAGATACGGCTTTTTTATAAAATGGAAAGCTACTCAGGTATAAAGAAATAATAATTTTAGGCTCTTGTAGATAAATGGATGCAACTCGAGATCATGCTCTTGGGTGAAATGGTTTAGACTCACAAGGGTGAACATTGTGTTGTCTCTCTAGTATAAAAAACTGAAGGAATTAATGGAATCCAAAATATACAATAGATACTGTAAAAGTGAAAGGGGAGGAGATGGCTAAAAACGCAAAGAACAGCTGAGATGGGAGAAAGGAGAAAAGGAAGGGAAAAGATTATATATACATATGTACAAGATAGATAATTATACACTAATATCTGTTAACCCAACAAAAAGAATGGTTTGTGCTTTCATTGTTTGATCATTTTTTTCACGTCTGGTAATGTGAACAACTACTTTGAAAACAACCATACACAACACATTGACCACTGTTCATCCCCTGATAATCTGTTTTGAAATTGTTTCATTGTTTTTACTCTTTTTTGTTTTGTTTTGTTTTCATTTTAAATTTTAAAAAAATTTGTAAAACAAGCTGATTAGCCATGTGGAATCCCAGCAGGTTCTTTGCGTTGCTCCTTGGCAGATCTCCTGACTGAAATGTAAAAGGTTCAAGATAGTTGAACAAACCTGAAATAAGAGCCAACTCTTCAAATAGAAATTTGTATTATTTTGGGGGTCAATAATATTGTATTAAAACTTTTAGTTCTGACACAGCTGAATTCAGAGTCAGCATCATGCTTCTTGCCTTAAATTGCCTTTTTTTTTTTTTTTTTTTTTGGTACCAGGGATTGAAGTCACAACCGTATGCGTGCAAGGCAGGCATTATGCCACTGAGCTAAGTCCCCAGCCCCAGTTGTCATCTTTTTAGTCACAAAAATTTTTTTTTTGAAAAGAATAAGACTTTAAATACATTTATTTCTTTTAATGGACTCTTAACATGTGATACACCAGGAAAAGTGAATTTTTGGTTATTGTGGACAAAATTATTTTTAAGTGTTTTTTGCTCAATTGTCTCAACAAATATGTATATATCTTAATTGTTTAAGTGTTATTAATGTTAAAATATTAGAAATTAGAAAGCAAATTTCAGAGGAAATAAAAAATAATCATCTGTAATTTAAAAAAATAAGTAAAATGGGAGCCAGGTCAGTTGCTGAAAGCCACGCTTGGGGGGTGGGAAAGGCTAGAAGTAGGAAGGGGTAGGAGAGCAGTAGGCCAGAGGGGTAGAGCGAGACCTATCGATGCCGAGGGCTTCTGTGGTGTTGCCATCTTGAATCTGACCTGTGACTTTTTTTCTGTCAACCCTTACCTACTGTGTCTGAGAACAGGCAAATAATGGGTATGATACCGGGGTCCGTCCAGTGTGGTAGTAAAGGAGTTTTTACGTGGACAGGAATGTTCCTGAAGTGAAATGGTGATGAGGATGAAGAAAGGAGATAGTTTGACAGCTGAGAAAGTAGAAATGACAGGAGTTGACCATCATGTTGATACAAAGGATAGGAGAGAGACTTAGATTAGGAGGATATCACATGTTTGTTATAAGACCACATTTCTGTTGGGGAAAGATTTTTGACTTGATATTGATAATGTTTTGAATAGCATACCCCTAAAATTTGTGCCCAGCAGAACCTCAGTATATGATCTTACTTAGAAATAAGCTCTTTACACGTATAAACAAGGATGGTGATAAGATTATTGTAGATTAGAGTGGACCCTAAGTCCCTTGAGATTGTATTAATAAGAGACAGGGAAGGACACACAGAAATGGGGAGAAGGCGGAAAGCGGGGACAGGGACTGATGTGTCTACACACCATGGAACGCTAGGGGCTTCCAGGAACAAAGACCTGGATCATTTCCTCCTTTGTCTCCAGGGGGACCAGCTCTTCACTTCCTTGATTTTAGACTTCTCATGTCCACAGCTGTGAGAGAATGCACTTAGTATTTTAAGCCACCAACTTGCAGTAAGTTGTTCTGACAGCTATAGGAAACAAATATAGTACTGTTCACTGAGGCAGGAAGTCCAGAAGGAGCAGTTCTGGTGGGAAAATGAGATAAGTTTAGAATATTGCACATGATTAAGGTCTTTGTTCTCTTTTGCACATCTCTAGCATAGTCTCCTAATTGTCTTAGCCCCCCTTGAGGAAACACTTTTTGTTGCCCAGTAATTCTGCAATGATTCATTTATTGGTTCTTGTAAAATACATGGCACACACAGCTTGCAGGAGAAAAGGTGTACTCTGGCTTGTGGATTCAAGGCAGAAATGGTGCAGTGGAGGAAAGCTGCTCAGTTCATGGCAGCTGGAAGCAGGGTGAGCAAGAAGCCCACCTTCCAAAACCAGCTGCCACACTGGGTCCTGCCAATCCTTGCAGCTAACTCATGAGCAGTTGGTGCCCTCAAGGTCCTGGTGCCTTGGGAAAGCTCCACCTCTGACCACCTGAGACTTTGAGGAACATTTCTGATCTGGGGTGTAACAGGATTTAAAATACGAACCCAGTTCTGTCCACCTTCTTTGTGTACCTGCCTGTCATCCATTGGCTCCAAGCTCAGACTCAAGCGTGCAGCTCAGCTGGGTTGTCTGGCTTCTCATCTGTCTCTCGGTAGCTGCTGAGGCCTCGGTAGAGCTTTCTACTTGCAGCTCTCAAACAACCTTGCTCTTCCGTAACCCGCTGCTCTGGCATATGCTTTTGCATAGAATGCCTTTTCTCTCTGCCATCTGCAGTGTCAAACCCCCATTGATCTCCATACCATTATTCTGTGAAGGCTCTGTCACCCCACTCACCCTGCTTTCTGTGGCAGAGACAGCCCTAGTGCCTCACTCTGGTCCCTTAGGTGTGTGCAGTTGAGCACCCTGTTTCTGCCTTGGGATGGCAGCTGCTTGAGGGTGAGGACCCTGTTTTAGGTTAGAAAAAATCAGCTTTTAAATGCCTTGTGAACAGCAATTTAGTGGTCGTATTGTCTCTTTGTGAATCATTTGGTTTTTAGGAGTTTTCGTGCTTTACAGTGCTCCACTCGGTATTAAATCCTTTGAGTATCAAGATTGTATTGATTTATAGAATTACAAAATTGATCTTTCACACCTTTTTAAAATTGAAAGTCTGGTACTCACACATTAAACACCAGCCTTTCTGACCTTCTTATAACCTTATCTCACCTGACAAGGGTTTTCATGGCTCAGACCCTCTTCTTCCTTGTTCATATGTTAGCAAATCTTCAACTTTGGCCCCTTTCTGATTGCCTCCATTTACCTTTATTTTGATTGGGCACATAGGTGACTGACATGCACCGCCTGATCTGACCTCTGGATGTTCTGCCAATAACCTGTCTTTATTTCTTTTCGGTACTGGGAATTGAATGAGGGCCTTCACAACGAGCTATATCCTTCTCCCTCCTCTTTTTCTCCCTCTCCCTCTCCCCCTCCCTCTCTCCTTTTCCCCCTCCTTCTCCTCTCCCCTCTCCCCTCTCCCCCCTCCTTCTTTGTAATCTTCTTTTCTCCTCTCCTCCTCTTCTTCCTCTTCCTCCTCTTCTTTTCTTTCTTTCTTTTTTTTTTTTTTTCCTTTTAATTGAGACAGGGTTTCCCTAAGTCATTAAGTTGCCTAGACTGAGCTGGAACTTACACTCCTCCTACCTCATCCTTCCAGAGGGCTTGGGTTTCAGGCTTGCATCACCACTCCTGGGATCCATGTAGTGGGCTTAGTGTTATTTTTAAATGATGTAGTAAATATTTAAATTTTTTTTCATTTTAATTTTGAATACTGCAATTATCAGTATACACAACTCACACCAAAAAAACCTCTTTGGGATCCTCAGTATTTTAGGAATATGAAGAAGTCTTGAAACCTAAAAGTTTGAAAGTCTTCAGGTATTGGGAAGTTGTCAAGCTTTGCTAATGGATTCAAGTTTCCCAACATTCTAATTTTCATTCAAAAGCTCCAATTTTTATCTTCATTAAGAAATACTGTTTTCATGAAGTAATAAATGTATTTGTTCTTAAGAACATATCTGCCAAATGTTTTAATCTGAATTTCTTTCAAGTAAAAACACTCTTCATTTAAGGAAAGTTTCGTTTGCTACTCAAACAGTTCTTTAAGTGCCCTTTCAAGACTGTAGTTTGGTAGGTAGAAGTGCCGTGTGCAAACTTGCTGTTTTATCACCTAGCTATTTAAGAAATAATCAAAGATTGAAGTTTTTAAAAATTAATAATTTGACTACTTCATGAGGGATATTAAATGAACTGCCTTTCTGGACAGTTAAATAAATTGTACTCAAGTGCTTGCTGATGCTTCGCTTTTACATCTTCAGTACAAAGGTTGGCAGGGTGAAAAAGACAACATTGTGAATGTAGCTTTGAATCCTGGACTCTCAGAATTGCACAAGTTTAAGATCAGCCTGGATAACTTTGTGAGACTTTGACTCACAATTTTTGGTTGCTTTGAGACAAAGTCTCACTGTAGTTCAGGCTGACTTTGAACTCACTACATAACCCAGACTGACCTCAAACTCACAGTGATCCCACTGCCTCAGCCTCCCAAGTGCTGGGATTACGGGCATGTGCCACTTCTCAAATAAAAATGTGAAAAGATTTGGGAATGTAGTTCTCTGTCTTAGTTACTTTTCTTGTTGCTGTGACAAAATAACCAGCACCCAAAGTTAAAAGGGAAAAAATTTCTTTAGCTGCTCACACTTTGTAGAGGTTTCAGTCCATAATCCAATGTTGGGAGCGATTGAAACTGGAAATTTAACATACATGTAGGGTTACAGCATGGCCCAGCCAACCCAAGAACAAAAGGATGCCTCAGAGGGCAAGTATAAGATTACAGCTGAGGACACCTGGCCCCAACGCCAGTTAACTAAAGACTGTAGCTACAAGCATTTCACTCCTGCAGTGAAATACAACATGGAGGTTTTCTCCTAAGGTACTTCTAAATTAACATAAGATAGGTCTCCTAAATTAAACATAATTTGTTACTTGGTGAAGTCCTTGAACTACTCCCAAGATCTGTTTGCAGTGTTTGAAAAAAAATAATAAATATGGGCTGCCCAGAGACATTCTCTGTAGCCCTCAGAGTGTCCAACTCTGTAGAAGGTTTTGATCCTCCTGGAGCCTAAAATCCTACCACTTACCTCATTTATTTAAGTCTTTGCCATACACTACTTTGGGAGATTGGGGATCTAAGTCAGGTCTCCGATACTCCAAGGCAGGGTGGCACATGGCAGAGGGCTGACACGTTGTTCATGGGGCAGAAGACAGCAAAAACAAAAAGGGAGAGTGAGCAAGACAAACTTTTCTGTCTCTTATATTGTGTCCAGCCTACCAGGATTAGAGTGCTGCCAATCCAGTCAGTGGATTCACATGTCCTTGAGAATGAAGAAATTTGTTACTTCAAGAAAACAGTGTTCTTTAGTGAAGGTGAAAATTGGAGCTTTTGAATGAAAATTAGAAAGTTGGGAAACTTGAAAGCAGTATCAAAGCTTGATAGATAGCACTCTTAATCCCAGTATAGCACTCTTAATCCCAGTATTGCGCTATAAATCAATCACACACTCTCGATTCAGCCACCTTTGAAGAAAAAAACCCTGTGACTGTGAGGCTTTTAGGGAGTCAGCTAGACACAAACCATAACAAGCTTAATGGAAGGGTGCTTACTTAGCATGTGTGAGACCCTGGGTTCAGTCCCTAGTACCACAAAAAAATAAGTGAGAAAACACCACTTCCTTTAATGAGAGGATTATGTCATCTGTAAAAATTTTATTATTTGGAAGCTCAATATTTGGTACTCAATAAATTATAGATATTTTTATAGTGATAGCCTACCACCTCTCTGATTTTTACTTTTTACCTTCATTTTATTGACTATGTGAGTTTAAAGTGTTTTGGAAAGTACAATAGGTGGGTATGGATGATAAATTTTAAATGATAAATTGCCAGGGATTTGAATTCTAGTTTGTACCTTCCATCATTAATTGCATTTTCAGACATAAGCATTATATAGACTTTTAAGAACATGAACATGATTCACTGAGGATTTAGCTCAGTGGCCTAAGTGCCAGCCTTGCAAGCATGCAGTGGTGAGTTTGATCCCTGGTACCCAAAAAAAAAAGAACATGACTGTTTCTTTCTAATAGATAGCATTTTATATACTTCAAAACAAAACACGCAGAAACACAGGTAGACAACAACATGTAGGTCTTTATAAGTACTTTCTGTGCTGTATAGTTCTTTACAATTAAATTGCTGTTTGGAGTCAGCTGTTCTTTTATAATTCCTAAACAACATGGGGGAATGTGTGCATGCATGTCTGCCTGTTTACATGCCTGTGTGTGCACACATGTTCCTGTACTTGCCAGTGTGCACACAGGTATGGGGGTGGTGGTGTAGAATCTCTTGGTTTTGAAATTTGGGGAGCTGCTTTCACTTGGAGCTCAGAAACTGCTTCCTCACAACTTTCCCATTATTGCTGGAATGACAAAGTTGTCAGGGATCTGAGTTTTACTCCCATGCAGTTTGTTATTTGGGTCAATACTTGTAGCAGTGTCTTTGGCCTGCATTTCCAGATTGTGTTTTAGGTTCCTTGGCCATTTAACATTTAATCAAAAGTTTGTGCTTATATGATGTACTGAAACTAATGAGTGAGCTACATGTAGATTCCCTGATGTGCAACTTGATGTTCGCTAATTTCTTGTTTTAGTTTCTTTTCCCAAATTGAGGCTTTTAGAGGGAGGCTTAAGGTAAAGTAATTCACATTTTTATCTATAAGACAGTCTAGAAATACTGTGAAGTCTGATTTATATGTGGAAAGAAAAAGTGCAGCTGTATATTTTTAGAGGATCATATAGGCAGAGGATTTAGGTCTAGACAAAGTTAGAATAATGGGAAATTCTGAATAAACTAGTTTGATTTTGGTGTTACAAAATCCAGTAGATAAGAATTATGTTAGGAATTATTTTGTGAACGTAGCTTTGACTCTTGGACTCTCAGAAGTGCACAAGTTCAAGACCAGCCTAGGTAACTTCGTGAGACTAGAAAAGTTTCAGAGTGTTTTAAAAGAGAGTCTGTTATGAGAAATAGAATGAAAATGACTTCATTAAATGCAAAAGAATGGTCATGGTAGTTCTGTAAATGTTATTTAATTAAAATCCTCTATCTCTTGCCATTTCTGGTAATCATTTCCACTTTATGGAGTATACTTTGAAATTTAAAATTTAGTTTATGATTGACCTATAACACGCATATTTAATGGGCACACCATGCTATGTCCCGAGATGTATACATACTGTGTGACTTAATCAGGGTAATTAACATGTTTATCACCTTAAACATTTATTATTTATTATGAGGACAACAATTAAAAACCACTCTTCCAGTTATTTTAAAATATAAATCATTGTCATTCTACGATGTGATGCAACACTGGGATTTATTCTTTTTCCCTCACTGTGACTTCTGCCCATTAGATACCCTCTCCCTGTCCACCCTACCTTACCCTGATCACCTCTGGTCCCCGATATTGTGTGCTCTCCTGCTGTGAGAGTGACTTTTTACGTGAGGGAGCTTGTGCAGTATTTATTTTCCTTTCTGTGTCTGTGTCCCATTTAACAGACACGGTGTCTTCCAGGTCCATCCCTGAGGCTGCAGACGACGTCACCTCTTGGCAGAGCAGTGTTCCACTGGGTCTGCATCCCACGTTCTCGCCCCATCCGCCTGTCAGACATCTCAGTGATGCCGTGTCTTGACTATTGTAAATCCTGCTGCAGAAGGCTTTGACCTACTAATTTCATTCCCTTTGAGTCTGGTAGATACGCAGGTATAGGGTGGCTGGATCATGTGGTTGTTCAGTTGTTAATATTTTGAGGAAGCGTCACACTGTCTTATATAATGGCGAAATGAATTGGAACCATTTTTCTGATAAACATTGATAAATATAAGATAATGCACACACGCAGTAGAGAAAGACTCCATGTTCATGGATTGGAAGAAGGTTATTAAAATGCCCACACTGCTTAAAATGTTCTAGGGATTCAGTGTAGTGTCCATCAAAATGCCAGTGACTTCACTCACAAAAGTAGACATAGTAACCCTGGCTTGGAACGGTGCCAGGAAAGACTGAGTCGCCAGAGCAGTCTTAAGAGCAGAGTGAACCTGTGGTAGCACAGTGGCACAGGAATATAAACAACAGGACGGTGTGGAGAAGACACTTAGGTCAGTGGGACAGAGTAGTGGCTCCAGGGTTGGATCTACTCCTGTGCACTGGGGAAAGTGGTGCTGGGAAGCCGGGGTAGTCTGACAAAACTGCGAAATAAGACCCTTATTATTTACCACATACACAGGTCAGTCTTGGGGGGATCAGAGACTTAAGTGTAAGACCTGATGGCTGCGAAGCTACTAGAGGTACATACGCATAGGAAGAAGCCGTTGTAACTTGGTCATTGATCTTTATTCTGTCTCTTGGCTCCATTCCAGCTGATACTGTGGTTCATGGGCCACATTTTGAGAATCTCTGCCTTAGGAAATACCTGCGGTTGATGTCATGAATTGGGTGGAGCAGAGGCCAGGGTTTCAAGGCCTGGAGAGCTTCCTGGAATGAGATTGGGTCATTCTTATTTTCTCTGTAAATGTACCTTCATGAGCAGATGTAAATAAAATCTAAAAATACTTTTTGAATACCACTCAACATTTGTAGGGTGAAGGTTGAAATCAGCTGTCTCTCTTCCTCTTCTCATGCTAAGATGTATAGGCTACCTGAGACAGATGGAAGATGTCCAGCCGCTTTTTATGGCCGGATGGCTTCAGGTCTTTTGTTTACTAACTGTATGATCTTGAACAAATTGTTCAAAGCCTGAAACTTTCATTTTCCTTAACTGTTTAAAAAAAAAAGTTGAATGTGGTAATGTGTGGAGCTGTTCGCCTTGCCATATGCTGGGTAGATGCTTGCTTTGTGTGGTGTGAATCTTGCCAGTAATCAAACATAAGCACCACAGCTGTAGAAATGGATTTCTCCTTAGGCCACCTGCTCAGTTACTGTCTCCTGCCTAGGCTGTCAGGAGCACTGGATTCCTGTGTCGTTTTGTTCCTGACCAACTATCTTGCTTGAAAATAATCTGGGCATTGGTTTTGTTATCTAAACAGTAATTGTAATAATAGTCTTTGTATTCTCTGGACCTTTTCATTCTAAAATTCTATGACATTAGAAGGATTTCTATTAAATATATAGATTTCTTTTTTTAAAAGAAATTTCTAATTAATAAACTATCAAAAAAAATTTTTAGAGAAAATGTTTACATCGTAGGTGAGAAAATTTAAATATTACTAAATTTAGAGTAAATTTAAATCATCCAAAAAATTTATATTTTGAACTTTGATGTCTATATCTTTTTAAAGAATTACTTTTTGACTTGAGCAACTTTAGGAGCAGTTACTTCATTTAATCAAGAGTTCACATAATGGGCCACTTTCACAAGACTTTTATGCTACTTTTATTTTCCCTAGCTTTAGAATGTAATTATGTGCTTTTTTTTTTTGCAATTAAAACATTTAAATATAAAAAAATAAAGATTGATTTGCACTTTGGTCTACACATTAAATATCATTCCTGCCTCTTTTTTTGGTTGTTGTTTATTCTTTTTTTTTTTTTTTTTGAGATGGTGACTCAGTATAATATAGGTTGATGTTGAACTCATGTGTAGCCCAGGCTGGCCTCAAACTGATAGTAGTCTTCTTGCCTCAGCCTCCTGAGTGCTGGAATGACAACTATGTGCCTCCACGCCTGACTCTGCCTCTTTAACTCCAGAAGATTTTACTCATTTATGAATAAATCATGCTGTTTATGTTTAAAGAGAAAAACACTAGGGCAGCTAGACACTATGTCACTCTTGATGAAACACAGCATCCTTATATCTTTATCAGGAAAGTTACATGAATCTAATAAAAATACTTGGATTTAATTTACATTTTACAAGAAGCATAAGGAGTAGAGGAGCATGTTAGTAATACAAAGAAACAACAAATGCAGAACGATAGTCAGTGCAATTAAAAAAAGAAAATTGTTTACAGTTTAAATGGCTGGGTATGTCTTTCTGGATATGTCAACGTTAGTGTAAGCTGCATATTATTCAAAGTACATGTACAGTATTGTGCCAGTATTTGTTTTCTTTTTGTAATTTTTTTTTTTTTTACCAGGGATTGAACTCATGACCTTGTGCTTGCCAGGCAGGTGCTTATGCCACTGAGCTAAATACCTGGCCCCAATTTTTTGTTTTAGAGACCATCCTGTCTCATAAGTCATTGTGGTGTTCTTTTACTGAGTAGACCAGGCTTCCTTGTACTTCTAGAATGTTCTTCAGTATGTGCCATACTGTTGGGGAGAGATGATTCTTTGTGTAAGTTTTTCTTCTGTGGATAGTGTGTTACATGAATACCAGTCTGAGACATTTTTATCACATGGGGAGGTTTTTCCAGGCAGGAGATGTGTGGATGTTGTTGCAGATCCTGTTCTTCAGGGCTGGGATAGAGCTCTGTTTCAGGGCAGCCCTGGGTGTGTGTGTGTGTGTGTGTGTGTGTGTGTGTGTGTGTGTGTGATTCCCAGTAAAGATATGCCGAACTGGATTACTTCCTTACCCTTGTGGGAGGTAGAGTTCTGCCCTATTTAGTATCTTGTGTCTTCTGTGTAATGATTCAGTTCCTAGTGTAGTTCTCTTAGCATCTAAACCTTAATGGGACAGTTCTTGCTTGGGAATTATAATAAAAGAATGGCCTGGCACTGTCCAGGACAGTAGTCACTGGCCTGGTGTGACTGTTTGGTGTCCTTGGAGTCTGGCTGGTCTTGTCTAGATGAGCTGTGGAGTGGACTTAGAAGTCAGTAACTGTTCTATTGATTATGTGTCTAATCATGCATTTGGAGTTAAGTAGATACACTCTAGGTATCTATTTCACCTGTTTTTCTCTTTACTTTTTTAAATGGGGCTACAGGAACAATCTAAATTAGGTAGCTGGTATCAAACACAGCTTTCCTATTACAATGGAGATGGGCATTAAGGACTTCTCTGAGGAAGGTTGTGATAAAGCAGTTTAATAAACCTTTAACTTTCAAAAATATCTTGTGTAAAGACAGAACCTTGGAATCACAAAAAACATAAAAAAACAGACAAAATAGTGACAGGCTGGTGGCCAGAGTAGACACAGAGGTGTCCCACAAACTAAGTGGGAGGCTGGAGTAGCAGCGCCCACAGCTCTCCCTGCAGGAGGAGTGGCTGCGTGCAGAGGAATAGAGGGGCCTAGAGATGCCAGCCCTAGCAGATCCCCTGGGGGGCGCAGGACAGCAGGCAGAACTGCCTCAAGGGTTGGACTGTAGTGGAAGCAGGCAGTGGCAGCATCAGTCACAAAGAGGAGCTGCAAGAAGACCAATGACAGCGATAGACTCAGGATTTGAGAAGTTCCTCAGAAAAGCTGCTTTTGAAATAGAGTTTAATCAGTTCCAAAGGAGCACTGATAAGTAGAATCCTAATTCATCTAGGCAGAAATAATTTTGAAGGGAGGAGAAGGTTTTTATTCAAAATAGGATACATACTGTAGGAGGTGTTGCAGAACTGCAGGGCTGGCCACACAAAGAGCCAGGGTTTGTAGGTATTACCAGGCTACCTTCAGGCCCCGAGGTCTGTCAGTGGGTAGACCACGATAGCTAAATGTCAGTCAGGTGAACGGGTAAAGCAGTTGTAACATATGCACTCAATGGAGTGTAGCCATAAAGAGAAGTGAAGCAGTGACACATGCTATCACATGGATAGACCTTGAACGCATGCCAAGTGAAAAAAGCCAGACACAGAAGATCACTACTATGTATGTGAAGTGTCTGGAGTTTGGAAATCATTGGATTTCCAAATGCAAATTGGTGACCATCAGAAGCCAGTGAGAGAGATGAGAAAATGCAGAGTGCCTACTTGACGGGCATAGACCGGTTCTTTTGGGTGGTTGCAAACATCATCAGTGTGTTAAATGTCACTGAATGACTCACATTAAGATAGTTAATTCAATCTTACATGAATTTCACTTTAAAAATAACCAACCAACTCTTTACAAAATCAAAAAACTATAAACAGAACATATTGAAAGAACTCAGGATTGAATCTGCAGTACACCTATGATTAACCCCAAGATATATTTTGATAAAATCCTGAACTGAAGAAATGAAGCAAAAAGCTGGAGATTTAGCTCAGTGGCATAAGCACCTTCCTAGCAAGAGCGGGGTCGTGAGTTTGATCCCCAGTACAAACAAACAAACAGACAAAAAAATTGAAGCAAAAAGAACTTGGGGAATCCAGACAAAAGACCAAGTCTTTTAAATTGTAAGAGGGGGAAAAAAGTTAGGACTGGATTTCTCGGTAACAGTGTTTCATATCAAAAGTCAGTGGGGTGATGCATTTAAAATGCTCAATGAGCCAAAATGCAAGCCAGAAGTCTCAATCTAGCCAAACTAATTATAAGGACTAAAGAAACATACCAGGTCTTAGGGTAGGGGGTGCTATGAAAGCTTTCTGGGTTACACACAGGGCGTCTCTGCCTGGCCCTGCACTCAGCTGTTAATGTGAGTGGCTGCCTTGATACTATCTGTCTGCACTCTGCAGGATGATGGGCTGAACTGGACATGTGCTCTCATTGATTTTGAAAATACAGCCAAATCAGTGAAGAGCCTTCCTAAACGAAAATGGAAACAGCATTTTGTCTTAAAAATACTGTTGGTCGTGGGGTTTTTCTGTCACCTAGGTGTCTTACTTGTCCTTTTTATTTCCTGTCAATTTAGATGGATGTCTTGGTCAATGAATAATCTTCTAGTGTCTATGGATTCATGTCAAAGACTGTCATTCTTGAATACTAGTTATTAGAGTAAAGAAAATTAAATATACTGAATGTTTTTCTTGTTCTCTAAGGCGCAGTTGGTAGACCTGAGGTCTGAACTGACAGAGACCCAGGCGGAGAAGGTTGTGCTAGAGAAAGAGGTCCATGACCAGCTCTTACAGCTGCACTCCATCCAGCTGCAGCTTCATGCGAAAACTGGGCCCAGTGTTGACTCCGGTACCATCAAGGCGAAATTGGTGAGTGGCTGAAGAGTGGTATGTGTTCTGTATCTGGAGGGTGAGGCCATCTAAGTGTAGAGTGTTAGCGTATTCACTGTGGGTAATTTAGATAGAGGAAGTGCAGAGTTTGTAATGACTGCTCATCTGCAACTTCACACTAACAGATAATCAGCAATATCAGTAACCAGCTGATAAAATTTTTCCTCCTTAAGAACTTATGCATAAATAAATTTAAGAGGTACTTGTAATTAAGACATATGAGCAGTTTTTTTTGTTTTGCTGAACCAGCTAGGATTTAATTCAGCTGTGTATAACAAATTGGGGTTATTCTGATTGTGGTAGTGTTGGTGTTTTTTGTTTTTGTTTTTTGGTAGTAGGGCCTCATGCTAGCCAGGTGTTCCACCATTGGGCTTGTTTTTGAGACAGGTCTCACTAAGTTGCTCTGCCTTAGACTTCTGAGAGTAGCTTACAAGCATGTCCAGTGGTCTCATTCTGGAATAGTAGTTACTTTTCTGTTACAGGAACCCTGAGGCAGGCAGCACAAGTCAGATATGCCAGCCCCATAGGGATTAAGAACACAAGGCCCTTTGTTATGTGGTCCCATCTTAGCTCATGTCTGCATTTCAGGATTTCTTCATGTCTGCATTGTCAGCAGGAAGCATAAGAATCTAAGGAAAGGGCAGACATGTGTCTCAGCAGGTTCACTTTGTACAACGCACTTTTTGCAACATTCACCTCAGTGATTTCTGCCAGTGTCTCATTGGCTGTACCTGGCCCTGTGTGAGCTTTTTAGTTGGTCACATGGTCAACTGCAGTAAAATCAGAGCCCTGTAACAAGGAGGGAGGGGAAAACAGAACTGGGTGCTAGTCAATAGCACATTCTTTTATGCTATGAGCATTTCCTGCTGAACACTGGAATCACTGGAATGCCTGCATATTGGTGTTTATGAGTTTATTATAATTAACCAGTATCTTCTTAACAAATTCAGTTGCTTAAATAGAAAAAACATTAGTCTCATTTCAGTGTACCGTCTTATGTATTGGGTGTGTACCACGTGCAAGGCATCTTGTTAATCATGAGGAAACATAGCAGTAGATGAGACAGGCAGAGCTTGGAAGAGGCAGGACATGAGGTGATGATGTGATGAGTGATATGTTTGTAGGCTTTACTTACCTTCAGTTAATGTTGTTTGATTGGTTTCTAATACTGATATGATAGAACTTATTTAAATAAATACTGTATTCTTCTAAAGTCCTTTTAAATCCTGAGATTATATGAATCTAAGTAGTGTTTTATTTAACTGAAATAAAAATCAGATCATAATTGCTTCTTTCAAATAGTTGATGTTAACACTGAGAAACAATTTACAATTTCATTAGAAAACAATTTACCTTAATGTTAGACTTGGAACACCAAGTACGGTAGAGAAGAGTACTCATAGTTGTGTTGACTAATTTTAGTAAAACAGATTTTAATCTAATACCATGCAGTTGACTATTTGTAGATTTGCATATGTATTTATTGTAATGAACTTTTACCAAATGATATTCACCATATAGAAATTTTCTTTATAATGACTATATCACTAGGTAAATTCATTGTTTGGATGGTTTTCTAATCATAAACCCTTTTTCTTGTATCTTAAGTCTAACCCTTCTGTGAAAGAGCTGGTGAGTACAGCAGTTCTGTTTGGCTTTAGTTTGTTGTGCTGAAGTATTCCACGTCTTCATTTGCATATTCTATGTCATTTTTCTTGTGTATCTGAAATTTAAAGTTCCCATGCCTGAAAAGTTTAGTGGGTGGCCATTGTATTTTACTTGCTGCATGAAGTTAAAAGTTTTTCTTTCGTTTGTGATTTATAGCCATTACTGTATTTGCAGAGCTGTCCGCTTTTTGACAGCTTTTGAGCTTTGTGACTTGCTTCCCACATCTTTAGAAGACCAAGTGGTTTGCCCACATGAGAATACAGATACAGATTGAGCAGCCTGCTTCTCATTTCATTCTGTTTGTTTGAATTTATTCCTGGGAAAGGAGTATGCATGTTGGTTTCTTCTTCATCCACTGCATGTGTTAAAACTTTCATGTCTTGAGAATAATTGTGTGACCATTAAAACACTAGATCTTAAAAATTTTTTACCAGAGATTATTTTACAAATAAGAATATATAAATTTTTAATATCATTCCCATTACCCCAGTCTAATCAGGTCTCAGTTTGTTTTATGACTTCACTTCTCTTCATGATACGTACTCTGCACATCTAAATGTAAAATAATGCTGGGGATGTGGCCCATGGGTGAAGCACTTAACCTATCATAAACAAGGTCCTGGTTCAGTCCCTAGCTCTGCAAGTGAAATAAATAAGTTACTATTGTTTGTTACTTACTAATAGACAGGTTAACTTAAAAAACAAAAAATTACCTTTAAATCTAGAAGTAATTATCTTTAGTTTCTTTAATCCTATTCTTGCTTACATCTTTTAATTTCGGTCCTAAGAGTAGTAGATTGATTAGAGGTTTAAATCATTAAAACAGCGTGGTAGCTTAGTATGTTTTTCACATGCCACGGCTATAGTATGGTAAAAGTAATTGGAAGTGGATGATTCTCACCATCAAGTTTACTTAGCCTATAGTCCAAAGAAATCTTGGTCTGTTAGAAATATGTTTTCTAAAAATGGTACCAATAAATGTCATAAAAGGGTTTTTGTACATTATTGGGACTGGTTTTGGGGGGACAATGGAGCAAATGATACCTGTTCTTTGAGGAAATATATTTTGAAATAAATTGATATGTTAATTCCAAGATTGCTTAAAATGAAGATTTTGGCTTAGTTTTTTGTTTTGTTTTGTTTTTTGTTTTTTTCAAGACAGGGTCTTGCTTTGTAGTTTAGGCTGGCCAGGCTGTAAGCCAGGCTGACCTTGAACTCACAGCAATCCTTCTGCTTCAGCCTCCTGAGTACCGGAATTACAGGCATGTACCACCATGCCTGATTTAGTCGTTTTTTCAAATCTTTTAATAATCTAGAAACTGTGTGTAAGGGTTATATTTTTCTTTGTAGAGGTTAAACAAACATGATAATCTTACTTCTGTTTGTCACCTATAAAACAAATATTTTAATCAAAGAAAATACCATATATAGCATTTCATAGTTTTTATTAGGATGTTTTTGTTTTGGTTTCGATTTTTTGAGACAGGGGCCATGTAGTTTAGGCTGGCCTTGAAACACTGTGTAGCCCAGGATTACCTTGAACTTGTGATCCTCTTGTTATGCCTGAATGCTGAGATTACAGGCATGTGCTGCCATGTCTGGCTTAGTTTTTATTCATTTTAACTTCTGTGTGTGTACATATACACACATATTTTTGAAAATACCGAGTTTTTAAGACTATTGAATGCATTGCCTTATATTTGAATATATTGTATTTTGATACTGGTCAAAACAGTAGACCAAAGCAATTTGTTTTGTAGCTCCCTGATATCTAGAAGCAAAAGAGAAATACTTAATGAGTGTCCATAGAATAAAAACAGTGCCATTTGCCGTTTCCTCAGGAGGCACGGTGATTGCCGGTGCCAAGTGGACTTTCACTGAAGTTCTCAGGTGGGGCATGGGTTGCAGTGTGAGCACCTCCCACGCTCAGGAATGGATGGGCCTGTGCTCTTGGGGTTCTGTAGACAGGCACATTGGGAAAGGCAGCTTGAAGTCTCCTGGAACACATGCAGTTTTTGAGGAGCTTCACTTTGGCTACACACTGTGTGTGCATACTGGTATTGAATTAATCTGCCACTGGGCAGGCCTCTTCCAGCTTGCACTTTGTGTTGAAGCTGTTCATCGATTTTGCACTTGGATCCTGAAGGCATTTTCATCTGTAACCTCCAGTTTGTAGGATTATACAGATTATGCTTTGTATCTTGTGGGAAATTGAAAATGACTTCTCACCTATGAATTTGTCATTAGAACGTGTTCTCTGGCTGACACGTGTAGAGTCACACAGACAGCCCATCTGACAGAGCAGAGGCTGGTGTCCTCTGTGGGAGCCAAAAATGTGTGAACATGTACGAAGAGCCAGGGCAAGGCCAAGTGTTCCTTGGAAAACAGTTCTGTGCTCTCTCTAACATGTAGACAGAGATGAGCCATATCCCCGAGTTCAGTCAGAATCTACACCATAGGTGCATTTCTCTGTAAATGTTTCTTAATGTCTTAATGCACTTGTTACCAGCAGGTGTCTTCAGTTAGGTTTAGATTCATTACCTCCTGCACTTGGAGAAAAGCACTTTTCTTACTGTCTTCAATGCCAGGGTGCCTCCTGTGGTGTGTTCCTAGTGAATGCTCCTGAGATGGTGCAGTACTGATTTCAAACCCTTGTGTTCCATTTTGTAGAAATGATGTGACCATTTATCATTGCTTCCATTGCGGGTATTAGAGACTATTTTAAGGAATCTGGTTTACTGCTAAAACCCATAAAGAAATGTACATTAAATTGTATTTTTTGAAAAAACTACAAAAGGAAAGAGAGCTCGAAGCAAACAAAAAAGAAAAGGTGAAAGAAGCCCAGCTTGAAGCTGAAGTGAAGTTGTTGCGAAAAGAGAACGAGGCCCTGCGCAGACACATAGCAGTCCTCCAGGCCGAGGTGTACGGCGCCAGGCTGGCTGCCAAGTATCTGGACAAGGAGCTGGCTGGCAGGTGTGTAGCAGGTCATGTCGTGTCATGTGCTTAGTGACAGATGACCTATGAGGCTGGGTGCTTTGGGAAGGAAACACAGACCCTCAGAATTACTGTACATTGGGTTAGAGCCTAGTTTTCTTAAGTGAACGTCAGTAGCATCATGTGTCGTTCACTCACATTGGATGAGTGTGGTCTCTGCAGACGCCCAGCACTGGGAATTACTGTGGTGACTTGCCCGTTTCCTGCCTCAGTGCCAGAACAGGTTGGGGTCACAGCCAGCACAGCTTCCAAAAGGAGTCCTTTTCGTCACCCGGAAACCTGAGCTTGCTTCCCTTCCAAAAATTTAAAAAAGAAAAAATTGGGAGGAGATTAAATTAACAGCTGATTTTTATAATTAAAAAATGGGTTCTTCTGGCATTCATTTTGCTAAGTATTCACAAACTTTGATGATTATTAGCACTAAATCTTTTTTTGCTTACTGTTTTAATATTACATTGAGACCTGATGTGAAGCAAAGGTATTTATAACATCTTGAAGTAAACATTTTGTTAACTTTACCACATTTAGAGTCATTTTATGAAAAGAAAATCAGTAGAAGAAAAGCTTTGTTTCAGTTAGTCATCTAAAAGCTAATAACAATATGGTTGTATCTGAGTTCAGATATTGTTACCTTTATTGTATGCAAGACATAAAACACATGTTAATTGACACTGATCTCATAAATTGTTTTTTAAGGAATATTTGAAATAAGTACAGTGTATGACTTAGAACTGTCATTTGTTTCCTTTAAAAACTTTTCCCATTGGTTTTCCCTTGATTCCTGTTCTTAGTAGAGGTTTCATATTTTTATAAATCTGAGGAACATGGAGAGGCTGTTGAATATTTTTATTACCACCTGAGATTTAGGCAAAAGGTACTTACATTTAGTAATTCTTCCTAAGTATATTGAAAAAGTAACTGAACTCATTTCTCAACATGAAGGGTCCAGCAGATACAGTTATTAGGACGAGACATGAAGGGCCCTGCTCATGACAAGCTTTGGAACCAGTTAGAAGCTGAGATCCATTTGCACCGGCACAAGACTGTCATCAGAGCCTGTAGGGGACGGAACGACCTGAAACGACCCATGCAGGCCCCTCCGGGCCATGTACGTGCTTTGCTGCTGCTTCCAGGTCACCTCCTCGCTTTGATCCCCGTCCCTCTGTTGTTTTTTCTTCTGGTGTGATTTGGAACCTTTATGTAGAGTGAAAGTGGTATTCAGCTTATTTGCAGTGGACACACATCACAAGGTTCGGTAAGCCCAGTGGAGTTGTGGTGGGTCGCATGGACGCACTGATGTCTCACAGTGGCATTTCCGAGGATGCCAAGCCACTGTGGGCAGACTCCCTGCTGGTGCTCTGGATCAGTGCCGTAGTACTCCTGACACGACTGGGCTGTTCAATGAGGTTTGTTTAGGGTTAAAGTGTGTGGTTGTTTCAATGAATTGACAGAATATTTGAGGGAAGTTCTTTAAGGAGATTTTTCAGTAACCCAAGTCCCAGTACAGATTCTGAATAACATTTATGCCTGTTAGGTCTGGGTTAAGCTAGGACTCGAGATTGTGTCCCGTGACCTCTTGCTGAAGCTCCCCTGGGATAGGAGCAGGCTCTGTGGCACGCGCCTTTGCAGCCCTTCATGACAGCAGATGCTTGGTAACCCAGAGCTTGATGAAGTATGAAAGCATGTCTAGCCTTGGCCTCATGGCTCGCGTGTCTTAGTGTTGTTGCCTCTGCGGCAGTTACCAAAACTGAGGTGTGCATAGAGTTGTTGGGAGAGGAGAGGGAAAGACAGCACCATTTACCCCGTTGTCTCCTCAAGGCATCAGTAGCGCTGTTCATGTGTAGGTGTGGAAGTCTGGGAAAATAGAGGTGTGGAAAACAGAGTAGTCTGTGTTGTGATGTCTGAGTGATAAATGTTGCTGAGGTAGAGACAGATTGTATATAATGAGCAGATGGTCAAAGTTATTTCATACTAACAAGGCAATGTTGACTTTCCTGGTAATCTGGGGCTTTTAAGTGAAATGGCGTAACCCTGCTGCAGTGTGCCCCATCAGAAAGATACTGTGGTCACCCACGGAGTAAGTGATGAAGGCAGGGGAAGCAGCATGTCAGAGGGCGTTGAGAGAATTGGAACCAGGAGCACATGAGTGCTTAAGTCTTTGGCCGCTGTTGGCTAAGTAACTGAATGAGCAAGAAATGTCCAGAGTTTTGTTTTGGCCAACTGAGAGTGATCCAACTCCCATGGAGAAAGAGAATAGAGTAAAAGGGAAGCTTGGAAGGGAAATAAGAGGTCAGATTTTGACATAGATGCCTGAGCTGCCTGGGACTTCCAAGATCCTCATCCAGGCAGCTGTGTGACCAGGATTCAGGAGGGGAGGCTTGAGTTGGAGTTTTAGGGAAACCATTCCTCTCTTATAACTGTGAAGTGACTTACTCATCAGAGCAAGTATGTATAAGGCAGAAGAATGGGAAGCCAGGGGTAGAAACCAACACAGTGACACAGGTTGCCCCAAATCTTAATGGTAGTGGTCACAGAGCTGACAGAAGTAGAAATGATCACATTGCAAATCTGTTTTCATAACTACAAACCAGTTGAAACTGATGTAAGTCTTTTAAGATACTTTCCAGCGAAGATAGGTAGTTGCCCACTTTTATTCCTAGAAGACACTTTGTTTATTGATTAATTCCTGATGATAATTTCTTTTGTAATGTCCTATTATATAAAGATATATATCAATATTTCAGTATTTTAAAAAAACTCCTGATAAGACAAAATAATCTATAAATGTTACCATATTAACAAAATGTTTTCATTTTTCTACTTTATTATGTTAATACTGTACTCTATATCAGGAAAGTAGTAGATTTCTAAAAGCAAGTGATACAGCATGAGAGTACTTTTGTTTGGTTCATGGCTTAACTGATACCAATTTTTTCCCTATCAATAAGGATCAAGATTCTTTAAAGAAGAGCCAAGGAGTTGGTCCCATCAGAAAAGTTCTTCTCCTTAAGGAAGACCACGAAGGCCTTGGCATTTCGATTACAGTAAGAAGTAGTGTTTTAATTTCCTCTGTGTAGTAGTTTGATATAGCCCTGCTCCCTTGGAGGACATAGTATTCTAGATACACATTCTGATAAGTCAGTCATCTAACATCTGAGTGCCAGCACTTTTGTGTACTTTCTTGGTATGCAAGTCTTCCTGACAGCTGTTCGATACTCCTTTGTAGAATGGATTAGCATTTTTATTATGACCCAAGTCATAGTCTTGTATCAGATACTGTGATGCTTGTGGAAGCCTTTGGGACCAGATAATGGCTGGTTTTTCCTGTGGTTAATGCTCTAGGTACAGGTTTTTTCTCAAAAGGTTTATGTTACCTTTTTCTTGTTTCATATTTAACAGTTAAGTTTCTTTGGTGCTGGGTCTAAGCATCACATCTTCTTTTGTTAATTTGCTGTTTTTAGTCTTGTTAATCATGTTAACATTCAGAAAATTCATCTGAAATCTTACAGCTTTTTAGTACATCAAATAATTGTTCTTACCATATGTAGCAGTATAGATTTGATACTATAGTGCTGTGTAGTCCTAATCTGTAAGTATTTTTATTCATATTTAAGAATTAGGACCATTGTTTTTTATTTTTCATACTGATGTTTGTGACTCTGGAATGTGTGTGAAAAAAGCATATATTACTAATTCTTTTATGTGGAGGTAATTCTCTGATACTCATCAGATTTATTTACCATGACCAGTATAGCAAATACCCTGTCACCCAGCATTTACAGGACAGTATAACTATTTAATGAAAGGTATTTTTAAGAAAATGTTTTATGCCTGGAATGACCTATAGCTGTAGTTGGCGGTGTGTAAACTGACTTATAGGCTTGTGTTGCTGTTAGGGTGGGAAGGAGCATGGTGTCCCAATCCTCATCTCTGAGATCCACCCAGGGCAGCCTGCTGACAGATGTGGAGGCCTGCACGTTGGGGATGCCATCCTGGCAGTCAACGGAGTTAACCTGAGGGACACAAAGCATAAAGAAGCTGTAGCCATACTTTCCCAGCAGGTATGATCCCTTTGTGTCATCATAAACAGGTTCTGTGTTCTGGTTATTGACTAGGAAAGTGTTTGTAGGTGGACATCATTTCCTTTGATTTGGAAACTTCAAAATGACATTGGTTAGATTCTATTGACAAAGGACTGTTTTGTTTGCCCTTTTATGTGAGCACATTATTGAACAAGTTACTTATGTTCTCTGTGCTACAGTCTCTCATCGGTGTGGTGGGGTGCGTTGCTATCCGGAACAGGATACAGTACTTGGAAAACCACATCATTAATCACAGAAACACTACAGATACAGTGGAGCATAAAGAAGATAGTGCCAAAAGTGGGCAGATTTTACTCATAGGCTATCAAACTGAAAGGGTCCTTAGACATCATCTACCCTAACTATCTTACTTGAAGATGAGTAAACTCAAGTTGTTAGAGATTAAAGATTTATTCAGAGTTGCAGAGCAACTAAAGTTTAGAATGAGATTTCATATCCAGCAGTTACCCAGAACGTTTAAAGTTGTTTGTTGTCTTACTTTTTTCATTGCTGAGACAAATATCCAGCACCCAGAGTTAAAGGAAAAAAGTTTATTTAGCTCAACGTTCGTAGAAGTTTCACTTTGTAGTTGGCTGACCCCAAGGTGGGGCGGCATGGCATGAGGTTCTTCTGCAGCAGCACCATTTGAGTAGCTGTGGGAAGTGAAAGGGAAGACATACTGGTGCTAAAGCAGCACTGTCCACTTTGTTACTGCACACTGCTGATTGTTTAAAAAATCCCTTCTGCATATCCAACCTGCAACCTTTGTCCAACCACAGACCGCTATTATTCTCTACAGCATCACAAGAGATCACTGTATTATCACTTGTCTCCCCCAGTGGTATTTTAAAAAATCATCTGATGATAAAGGGTTGTGTAAGTTTGTGTTTTCTCAGTGTAAGTGACTGTGATCTAATAGCCAAGAGGAGGCTGAATAGGCATTCATAAAGGAAACCAAGGCACATTTCACAACAATCTGGCATGACTTTCCCAACATTGAAGCTGGGAAGAAAATACCTCAGGGACCCACCTGGAGGGGAGCAGTCAGAAATGGCATTTTGAGCAAAGGCCATGATTGCCAGAGCTGCAGCCACCAGACCTGTATGCAGTGATTATACCTTCTTCTGAAATGACAAGTGCAGCTTGAAATTGTTCAGATACAATGACTGGTAATATTGTATTTGTACATAGAGTCGTTGTTAAAGAGTAACAGTACAGAAATTACAACTTAGTGTAGCACAGAGAAAGAGCAAGGACTTGGGGCTGGCATGGCCTTGTGTATTCTTGGTCAGCCTGCTGTCTGGGAGGTGCCTGCTTTCATGTGTGCTCACTGGGGTTTCTGAGGCCTGCCAGACACTGTCATGGGGCTGTTGTGAGGATCCAGAAAGGGTAACCACAGTGCAACTACACACACTGTCTCAACTGACACTGTGTCTGGTACTTGGTTGAAAATTAAGGAAAGGTTTAAGATTTATTTGATAAATCATTGTGTAGGGGCTTCTTCAGTTAGTACAGATAGTTCACGTGATATCCTTATATGCAAGCTAACTTGACATTCAGTTCTCTAGATGGATTTGCCCAATTGCCTGTAACAGCACAACATTGCAAAATGACTTTGAATACTTCCAGAATTCTATGACTAGTTAAGCATCCTTTTTATTTTAGATATATTAGCAGAACATAATGTGACTAGTAGAACTGTAGGAGTAAGATAAAATGATTTGCAGAGCAGATTCGCTGGGTTGGTCTGGACGTCATGGTCTCTCGGCCCCCAGCTGCCCTGAGAGTTGAGTCTCTTCTTTGATCTGCAAAGGAGCAACCTCTGAAGTCTCCTACCACTGAGCCTGCCTCTAAGGGTCTTGAAGATCCCTTGGCATATGATGATAACAACTGGACTTTCTCCTTTTGTTCTCTCCTTTAGAGGGGTGAGATTGAATTTGAAGTGGTGTACGTGGCTCCTGAAGTGGATTCTGATGACGAGAATGTGGAGTATGAAGATGAGAGTGGGCATCGTTACCGTCTGTACCTGGATGAATTGGAGGGCAGCGGCAACCCTAGTGCTAGTTGCAAAGACACCAGCGGGGAAGTCAAAGTATTCCCAGGTAGAACTCACTGAAAATTACTGTGAATATGTTCATTGCTCATACATTTTCAAGAGGTAAAGCTTTGGATGTAACACTGTGTTAAGGAGGAAGAAACCAACAAATGAATAGTTTTATCCTACTCATGGTTTTACTGTAAACCAGTAGCTATGCTCAGATTTTGTCTCCCTGCTACTGAGGTCCTTAAAAGTTAAAAGAAAATTTCAACCATCCAGACAGAAACAAGAGTCCCCTGGCTTTTAGAGTAGGTCTGTCTTAATGTAGTTGATTCTGCTCTTACAACACAGCGAGTTGAGTCACGCACGAGGTCTGAAGAAGCTGCTCACACAGAGCAGTGGCTAGAAAATTAGGACTCATGGGTCTTGGGAGTCATAATAATGCTAAGACTTCACTCAACTTTTGGAATTTGCACCTGTAGAATAAAAGCAGTTGGGGCAGAACTGTTGGTCCCTGAGGGCAGTCAGTGCTTGGCACCCAGTGTAGCAGCAAGTGTGACTTTCTTCCTTGTCACCCACACGGAAGGAAAAGAAAGTGGTAATCAATTGAAACATATCCTTGAGGATACAGTAAGAACTTCTTTTCTTCAGTAAAATGGCCATATGTGATGAAAATGCAAAAACTGCTCATTTTATGAAGTACCGCCTAGTGCCTGCCTGTACTGAGTGCCGGGATGCCAGGGTGCATGATACCCTCCTCCCGCACTGTGCAGAGATGCTAGTATCAGGGGCTCCTGACTGACTGCAGAACTTGCTGTTCTGTCATGTAAGATGATTCTTACTTGCAAGAATGACGCAGATTATGGTCCTCTAGACTGCTCAGTGGCCAGTTTCTTAAAAATGAACACAAGGTTTTTGTCACTTCTAGGAAGACAGCAGATGGTGTTTCCTGCGAGTGATAAAATGTGATCTCTTGGGGAAACTCAGAATTTTGTAAAGCATCCATCAGCCACTGTGCCCTTGACAGCTCCCCAGGACCTCAGAACTCGCTACTCTCACGGATCCATGGTGATACTGACAGATGCGCATTTTCACACAGTAAAGCTTTTAGCATTGCTGCGTGCTCAGGGAATGACTGGTCGATGACCCTGCAGAATTGTTTGTGGTTGAAAGATCCATTCAGATTTTGGATATATGTATAGTTGTCTTAAGTTTTATCATTATATGTGGAAAAACTCCCTTGACAGATACTACTGATGGTTAATTTGTTATTTTGCTTTGTTTTCTTGCTACTGATCACAGTGGGCATTCCTTTGGTTTTTGACCAGTAAAACTATAAAACAAAGTATATTTTTAGACCAGGTATATCTCACTGTTTTCTTTTGCCTGTCTTGCAGGGTATAAGAAGACAGTCACTGATGCCCAGGAGAATGGAGACCTGGGGACTTCTAGTGAGACTCCACTAGATGACACTGCTTCGAAATTAGATGACCTGCACAGTGGTCTGTATCATAAAAAGTCCTTCTGAGCATCTGCATCTCCAGACAGGATTGTTCGACAGACTGTTTGGAATTGGGGGCACTAAAGGATGGTGACAAAGACCATCCTGGGTCAAGAGAGGCTGTTTTGTTGTCTAGAGAAAGGCAGGTACCTCAGGGCTTCATGCAAACAGTTCTAAATGTACAACCCCCATTTCTGTGGTATCCCGTGATTAAGCTATTGCATGTAAAGCATTTTTGGTTTACCTGGAGTTGTAAGCACCAAAGCATGTGTTTCCCAAAGGAATATTATATTACTAGGTCCTTAAGTACCAAATGAAGCACTACTATTTTATTTGATTCCTTTTCTTATTTAGGAGTAGGACAGTGCCAACTGGAATTTTATGAAAAACAATGATTAAATTCAAGAGAATGAGTTCACATTATATATTTCAGAATGTTAACTGTGGTGTTTCAAAGGACAGAACTGACTCCATGAATTAGGTCTGCACAAGGCTGGGAGAGAAATGTAGGCTTTTTATTTAAGAAAGAATGGTTTTAGGTTTTTAAAAAAATTTATTGTGCATTCTGATACGTAAATTCTTTATGGTCACTTATTGTAACGAGTTTGCCTTCCAGCTTCATTCCATGTAGTACAAAATAGTTTTCTTCAAGCAATCCTTTATAAATCAGTGGTGCACCAGAAGTATTTTCTGAAGTTACTGTAAATTTTACTTTTGGGTTTTAAAGGAAGTGGAGATGAGTGTAAAATACCTGTTCTCAATTATGTTGATCTGTATGCATGGTATTGGAGCATTACATTATTAATGTTTAGTCTCAAGTGTTTATTTTCTGGGGACCGTGAAAGAGTTTCATGTTTTGAGTTGTTCATAAAGTTTGTCTTGTGATAGACCTGGCAGGTGAAGGTAAGGTATAGGGCAGGGAAGGCTTGCATTTGTCCCATATCTGAGGTGTGCTGAGCTGTTTTAAGCAGCAGTTCTGCCTCAGCACCTGGGTTGCCAGTCACCTGCCCAGCTGGGGCTGGGGCTGGGGCTGGGGCAGGGGCAGGGGCAGGGGCAGGGGCAGGGGCAGCAAGAGCAGGGCCAGTCGCTGCTGCGTGTGTGACTGCAGGGCGTGCGTGTACACACCACTGCTCCTCTTATCCCAGGAGCGAGCATGGAGCCCGCTCTCTGCTGTTCCACATTGCATTTGAAGAGGTGGTACTTTCAGCTCCTGTCACCGCTTCACAGGATTAAATATTTAAGGGCATATTGAGGGGGAGAAAGCCTGTAAGGCTTTTAGGATATTATCAGTGTCTCATTTCTAGTATTTAGATGTTATGTGGATAAAACATTTTCTTGTCTTCCCCAGATGCACTATATATTTGTTCAAAGTTAAATCTGTAAACTGTATATACTTTATTTCATGATTTTGCTATTTATAAATTTGTGTTTTACCTGTAGTTCATTTAGGTTTTGTTTTGGGTGGCTCTATGCATCTGTGTATCACCGTGTTAATTTGTAACTAGAAGTGAACTTCACAGTGTATATTGTTACTGATATTAAAATTCTTTGTAGGATAATATTGCCTCTACGTAAGAGTTAGTATTTAATGAATAAGGAAGTTATGCACTGTTCTTTGTTCCTGACAGGGATGGGGGTTAAGGTTCTTAAAAGAAAAAGCTTGTTTTTTCTTCATGCATCCCCCATGCCAGACATATGTGAACAACGTCTGCAGACTGGATTTTAGCCAGTGTACTTGTGTAGTGAGGAGAAGTGCAACTGCAGCAGGGCCAAACCTACGGGACCACACTGTCATTATCTTAAAACATGACTGAGTGGACTGACCATAGATGGCATTTCTTTGGGGAAGATCCTTTATCAACTAGGACTGAGCCCTTAGCAAATCTGAGTTGTACTCTTGATTTTCAGGAAGTACATGAAGGTCTACAAAGGTTTTCAGGACCTTGAGTTAGCATTTTCATGAGTTTTTGTGTCTGTTGAAGGGTCGCATGAGATGGTTAGAATGACCCCCTGGGCTGACGGCAGATGGGAGGTTAGACACAGCCGCTTCCTGCCGTCTCGTGTGCACTCATGCGCTCCAGGGCCACTGTGAGCCTTGTGTGTCATACCCAGCTTGCTGCACACTTGTGTTAGAAAACACATGGCATCCTGGGGATGGACTTACGGGCTTTTCCCAGAGGGCCCAGTGTGAACCAGTTCTAGTTGTTCCACATTTCCAGGAGAAAAACCTATATAATACTGAGACTTCTGGGGAAAAGCCAAACAGATAAGAAGGTAAAGAAAAAATTATTACAGAAAAGCAATCGTTGAGAGTGTCCAAAATAAATACATATATATATTTACTATTAACCTCAGATTCTCATCTTCAGTATTTCTGATAGGAGTGTGGTGGAAATACAATATTGCTAAAACACATGCAAGAAAGATGGAAATTTTGTGAGTGTTGGTAGTTACAATTGACGTTACCAGAAGTTAGCACAGCTTGGTGCCGGTTGTTTCCCCACCACTGTGGACTGTTTCATATTTAGAAGCCAAACTGATGGTTCGATGCAGGTTGCCTATTACTTGATATTCTGTGATCTGCTGTCCACCTGCCCAGCCTTCCTCTTAGGGCGGCTTCAGAGCTTTCAAATGTGTTGTATCTAGGTGAGTTCAATATTTTTTTATTAGTCTGTAAATAAAGATGGCATCTCCTACATTAAAATAGTATGGATCTCATTTTAAAAAATAAACATTTTTTGTTTCTTTCACATGAAGTATATTTTGGTTTATTATTTATTCCAGGCTATACCAGCCCACTAAAGGCCACACACAGGCTTGACCTGCTCAATTTGCTAGGGCTGCATTTTGGGAAGGGTTGGAACTAACTGTTTTAATGGCAAGAACTGTTTAATATGAATTAGTTGAAAACATCTGTTGAAAGAACTTCCAAAACAACTGTTGGGCCAGTTTTCTGTAGAAACAGCAGAGGGCAAAAACTTTGGTCTGCTTGACTTAGTTTTATGTTAAAAACCTGACAGTCAATTTGAGGGTAACATTGATAAAAATCAGAAACCAATTCTATTATTATTTAAGACGATATTCTTCCATTTTAGTATTTAAGTATATGTAACTTAGAATTGTTTCCAAATTATGTATACAATGCTTTTTAGAAAACATTAATTAATGTATAATTTTAGAAAACGAATTCTGAACATTAAGTACTTGGTTTTTGTCATTATATAAATTTGATTTTGTTGATTTTTATCTGTTGGCATAAGTTCCCAATTTACCAGATTATTTGGGGAAAAACTTTTTTTCAGAATTCATCCCCATAGGATAATTTGTTAAGTTCATGCAATTTAAAAGATGAGTTAGGGGCTGGGGATTTAGCTCAGTGGCACAGAACCTGCCTGGTAAGCACATGGTCCTGGTTCAATTCCCAGTACAAAAGTAGGAAAAAGATGACTTGGTTTTCATGTCAGTAAGTAGTATATTTTAGGGATCTTATAACTAACTGTTTAAAAAAAGAGCTTGCAAATTGTTGGAGATGTGCTCTTGGTAATAAATCTTTTCCACTATATGTCATTATCTTCAAAGTCAAAGTAGTTACCCACTGCAACATAAACTAAAAAGTTTTACAAGAAAGAAACATAAACTTTCTTCTCAATGAATTAAGGTAAACTATTAATATAAATGAAACAAATTAGTGTATATAAGTATTTTTTAAAGCAGTGCATCATTTAATTTGGAAAAAAAAAACATCCAGTGTCTCAAGCAGAGTTTCATGTAACTGGCATGGGAAACCTAGTCCTGAGACGGTCTTTGAGGTGTGACCAGAGGAAGCGAGCTGCTTAAAATCACGTGTGTCTTTGGGGCCTGGACACTTTGTATAAAAGGAGAGCCCTGTTAATCCTTTTTTCTTCCCCTCTCCAAAAAATAACCTCCTTCTTGTCTCTTCTTCTTTTGCTTTCTGGTAACAGTTGCAGAGAGAGCCAGGGAGCTCCTAGAGGTGGGGAGACTCGGGCAGTTTGTCCTGGCTCCAGGGACACTTCTGAGTGTGTCCTGCCACATCGGTAGTGGGGAAGGGGAGACCGGGGCTGGTACTTTCCTGCTTGCAGGAGTGCCTCGTGCTCTCAGAAGGGGTTCCAGGCAGTCCTTCCTGACTGTCTGCTGTGACCTTCCCAGCCCTAAGCCACCTGTCCATCCCTGCCTGTCGTTTTCCTGGGGTCTCATGGCATCACTTCTCTGATTATAGCCTGAATTCTCCCTCTACCTTATTTGGTTCTGACATTCTTGGATAACTGTAGCGTCAAGTTTATCTCCCTGTGTAAGGTAATAAGTGATTTTTAGTTTCTAAATGAAACCTCCAGGTTTTGGAAAGCCTCCAGGAGTTCCTTACATATGTGACAGGTCCCTGGATAGAGCTTCAGGGTGGATTTTTGAGTAAAGCTTAGCTGCTGTGTACAACTTTTTTTCCTGTCTTTTTGATCTGTTGAAGACGGTTAGAACAGCTGTGTGCCAGGAACAAGGATGCTTGTCCTGGACACGTGTGAGAGATTTATGATGGGCAGAGGTACTTAGGTGAGTGTTGACAAAAGCAGGGCAGACTGCTTTCTCCCCATGGGAAACAGGGCAGTTTTCACATGGGAACGCTGGACTGGGATGACCCCTCCCCGCCTCGCCCTCTCCTGCTTCTGCTTCTCCCTTTTTATCTCTTTCTAGAAGCACACAAGGGAGATCTTGAAGGCGAGAAGTGCATATTACTTAAGATGGGTAACTCTGTAGCTGTCTCTGAAATGTCACCTTTAGGTTATAATTTTTAAAACAGACCATTTTAAAATGGAGGATTTAAAAAGGAAAGACGAAGGCTGGGGATTTAGCTCAGCAGCATAAGCGCCTGCCTGGCAAGCGCAAGGTCGTGAGTTCAATTTCCGGTACCAAAAAAAAAAAGGAAAGATGATTTTCCTTTGCAACTCAGTTTGGACTTAGAAAGCGGGGAGGCTGACCTCTGCACAGTATTGCAGCTTGAATTTTAAAGGAGGAAGAAAAATGGACAGAAGTCCCATGGGTCCAAGTTTTTATGCCCCTATACCAAGATCCAAAATTACATCTTGTACAATTTGTCATGGCCATCTGCAATAGGAACTGGTAGAGTGGATCCAGACCTTCTAGAGTTGAATTCTTGAGTGCCCCAAACAGAGCATCCAGATGCCTTTGGCACCAGCAGCAGAGCCTGTAGAGGCTCCAGAGGCTCCTGAGCGAGGCCTGGTACCTATTTCTGCTGCTTCCTCTACTCCGCCCTTTCCCACCTCTTCCCCCATCCCACCCCCTGATTGGCCTATCCCCATTACGAAAGGAATCCAGCCCTGCTGGGGTAACAGTGCTTCTTGCTGTCCCACTGACTTGAAACTTCCTAACATGTGACCACTCTGGGAAGCCTCAGAAGAGAAAGGGTGTTGTGAGAGTATGTGTGCTCTTCTCCAAGAATGATCTGGCCCACAGTAAATAAAAATTGGGACAGTTTTCAGAGAATCCTGATAGATTCATAGATGAGTCCCAGACTTTTACTGTAACTGATGGTCTAAGTATTGTTTTTACCTGCTGCACCCCAGAAGAAAGAAACCCATCTATGGGCAGCAGCACAAGCTCAGACTGATGAAGTACATGCCTGAGATAGTACCAGAAATATGGGTACAGATATGGTACCCACAGGGGCTCCTGATTGGCAATATAAGAGTGGGAATTAGGGTCAGAGGAAGTGTGATGATGTAATTACTTATCTGATCGAGGGAGAGGAAAATGCATGAATAAGTCAGTTATGAAAAAACTAAGAGGTATCACTCAAGGTAAGGAAGAAAATCCTGCTTTGTTTCCAGAACATTCAACTGAAACTGTAGATTTATTAACTCAGACGCAGGGTGAGTTTTATTTGGACCATATTTTGTTTGCCAATTTCCCAAGAGATTGATTGGTGGACCACTTCAGAAGCAAGTTGTAGGTCCCCAAATCCGTACTAATGACTGACTGGTTCATTCATGAAAGCTGTTACTTGAGCAGCTACTATGAAATTACTGTTTAATCATTATCCTCCAAAAAGGTAGCAAGAAACAGTAGTCACTTCCTTCAAACACTGCAACTCAGCCAAATTATCACTCTTATCTGGGCCTCACAATTGGGAAAAGCAAGCAAGTCAACATCTATACTGATACACTTTCTTAGTCCTCCCTGCTCATGTGGCCAATGGAGAGAGAGGACTCGACAGGAAAAATTAACCAACTGAGAACAGACCTGAGATTCTTTCCCTCTTAGAGGCACTGGCTGCAGAAGACACCAGAAGAGAAAGTCTTTGTGATCTGGGGAGATGCTTCAGCAGAGCACAGTGCCACTAGCATCACTGAAAGATGCACTGCAGGTGGGTTTAATACCCCTGTGCCCAGAGCTGGGCACAGGTTCTTCCTATTCGGAGCCTAGTGGGTAAGGCAGTGAGGATATAAACCAGCAAAAGATGCTAGTGGATTAAAGAGGAAAATCACAAAGTTTTGTAACCCCAGGCTGATCAATGGAAATTAAAGGGATACATACATAGTTCATGCATTTAGGGAGGGAAGCACTGACCTTGGTCAGTCATGCTCAGGATTGGGGGTGGGCTTCAAATCCATAAGAGTGGCAGCTGGCATTTGCCCAGATGCCCCTTGCAAAGGATACAAATACCTCTTCTGCAAGCTTTTAGAGGACTTGTGGGTACTATCCAAGAAGGGTAAGGAGATCAACTGGGGATACATTAGGTAAGTTTATTCTGCTTGCCTGTCTCCTCACAGCCACTCTATGTTGGCTAAAAATCAAAGTTGGATAGTTTATTTTTTTCTTATCCCTTATACCATTCTCCAGTGCAAGAACTGATGTTTTCCTTGACTGAGCCCAGCAGTATTATTGTAAACCCAAATATTGAGTTTAGTCATCCAAGTATTGTAACCCTCTTTTTAGTTTTCTCACAATCTAAAAAATTATATTTGTAATCCCATAGAGACGTCATTGGAATCCCAGCAAGTTAATTCCAATCTACCACTACCACCAATGCAACCCAGGCAGAGTAAAGACACCAAGACATGTTCCAAGTTAAGGGCAGCCAAGGGGTCCTAAGTCTAATCCTCGTGAGGACATGGGGACAAAGGCCCTGATCCTAGGCCTCTTCCAGCGTTTATTATCTTATGAAGAAGGGGGGTGGCTCAGGGTTGAGTGACAGTAAGGGGGGCAGATTATGTGAGTTAATTTGAGCTGGCTGGCCAGGTAGGGAGAAAGGCATCTCTCTGTTGGAGATCACTATGTGAGGAAACAGGACTGTCTGTTGATTTAGAGATTATATTTTAGCATTTCCGCCAGCCTTATTTGCAATGCTTAGAGCCAATTGAAGAGAAGAGAAAGAAAATACCCTAGCCAGCCTTTTACATATCAACTTTAGGAAATGAGTCTCCAAATAATCAAAGTCACAATAATTGTTTTGCATTCAAGGGGAGTCACTGGAGTTATCTCCCACAAATATGCCAGGAACATTAACAAAGATGCATGCTGGGCTCAAGGGTGGTTGCTGACTTTCAGTGCACCTGAGCTACTGTGGGGCGTATCCCTCTACAGGGAGATGACTAATTCCAAAATTTTATAAAACAGTTACAGAGTACAACAGTGATTTTGAAGCTTGCTAGTAGATCTCTCAATGGCCAATAAATGAGACTTCATGAAAAAGGCCATGAGAAGAATTTTTCTTTAGCTATAATTAATACATTGATATGGCAGTATAGAAATCTTGATCTATCCAGACTCCTCAGACTTGCATGATGAATGATAACCTCTTACTTGAAATCAGTGTCTTCAGGTCTGTACAGTATCTGGTTGGCATGTACTGTGGGTAACTCAACCAGCGAGCACCCCTTTGTTGGGAATGGAAAATTCATACAATACATGGAGCAGTTCACCAAAATATGGAGTAGGTTCCTACACAAAGCTCTGATCACATCGTTGTGTTAAGAGTAGTTGTTTTTGTTAGGAAAGCAAGAACTGGGATAAGATGCCTAGCCCCAGGAAGTACAGGGCTCTGTGGGACAGAGCTAGGCCGTGGTTGCTGTGGTTGCCTTCAGGGTGGGCTAGAAAGACGTGTGTTAGGTTCTCCGTGAATACAAGGTGCTGGGTTAAATCCATAGAGCAACCAGCCAGCAGCCAGTCTTCTGGTATTGGTGAGCCAGAGTAGTTTTTCACTGGCACGATCATTTACTTTCCATTTTACTCATCAAGCAAGACCTGAAGGCACAGTGTGGAATACTCAACCTCTTACTACACACAAAGGGCCTCAATGGTACTGCAGAGCATATTTTGTCACTAAATTTTTAAGTAAAAATGAGAAAAGCCACTCTGTAGAGTCAAGCAGCCCTACATGGCCTAACAGCAGCACCAGATGGTGCCTACACTGTTAGCAAGTCAGGCTGAGTACACTCCTGACAACTCCACAAATAAATGTGTCTTATGCATTACAAGATCTACATTTACAGTCAGTAAATAGGCTCTGCCATAGCTTTAGTGACTGGCTACTGTTCTGGTTCTCTGGAACGGCTCTGGTGGGGAAAACGTTCTTATTTTTCTGGCTATGAGACTACGGATACTCAGATAGTAGGAATTCTTTTATGCTACCTGATCCATTGTCTTGATGGACTACTGTCTCATGGGCCTTTTCCCTCTTTTTCACACTATGGACAAGTGTTGGTTCTGTGGTCCACACAACCAGGTATTCCTTTGTCTCCTTTAGAGGAGTGGGGACTAGAGTTGCAGCCCCTAGCTGGCCGGGATCAGTGCCCCACTTAGCTGGAAGCAGGTAACAGAAGATAAGACCACTGATACTTCTATATCCTTTAAGGGGTTGAAGTCTCATGGAGGAAGTGAGGCAGGACTGACAAAGTAACTTTTAAAATAGAAAAGAGAAAAAGAAAAGAGAAAAATCATAATTTCAAAACAAAACAAAACTGCAGCTTTGGGACCTGAACCCAGTTTAAAATTTTTTTTCCTCTCATCTAAACTTGGGCAATTCCCTCACCACCTACAAATAGGTTTGACCAGTTTTTTCTTCTCAAATGTCCTTTTTCACTTCTCAACTGTAGAATAGGGTTTCTTCCTATGAGCAGATCATTATCTTTCTGTGGCTGGGCCATCTCCCTGCCCCCAAACCAAGACCTAGAGTGACAAATTCCACAGATTTCTATCACCACAACACATCCAGTCCCATTCCAAACTGCAGCAGTCTCATTTATCTGATCACCTGTGCTCTCCTGTTGAGCATGTACTTATTTGTACCCAAGAAACCCTTTCCGTGCCTCTGCTGATGCGATTTCTCCGATGGAAGTCACGAACCTTTCGGCCTGATTTTGGCAGGTGGATGAGCTCTGTGCTTGGGCTCCAGGAGCCTCCGTGGGCCGGGCTGGGTTCCAAGCACAGGCTCCGGCTTGTCTAGCCTGGCTTGCGGCACGTCATCGTCCGGACCCGACATGGGCGTCCGGACCCGACATGGGCGTCCGCCCCCGAGCCCCTTCCACGGAGCCGCCTGCCGCCCGTGGAGGATCGCTGTCCAGCCGGCCCTCCGCCCGCAGCCCCGGAAGCGGGTCGAGAGGTGAGGAGCGGGAAAACCGCCCAGCTCTCCAAGCTCCCGGCGTGGAGGCCGGGCCTGAAGCCTCCGGCACCGCGCAGGCACGGCGTGACCTGCGGGAGACACTCCGAGTGTTCTCGGTACAAAGCGGGGTCTGTGGGGGTTCCTTCCCGTGTCCTCAGTGGCCCCAACAAAGAACTGGACGAGGAAAGGCAACAGAAGTGCCCATTTATTAAAGGGATGGAGCAGGGCGCTCCACAACATGAGAGCCGGCAAGAGGACTAGGGAAAGAGACACTGCATGTCCGAAATGCCCGGAAATAACACGTGGGGAAGTCGCCGTCATCACCCACGGCGTCACAGCGCGGCAGCGAGACCTCCGCTGGGCTTCCAGTTACCTGGAAAGGAGCTGGAGCCTTGCTCCTCCTCCAGCTGTGCTTACATGCAAATAGAAGGCTGAGCTCCCAGTTTCTGATTGGCTCGAGATAGCACTTTTCTGATTGACTATGTAACAATGCGGCCCTCGCGTGTGGTCAGTGCCCTTCCACGGACTTGGAAGTCCGTGAGTCCTGAGTCCGATACCTCAAGAGACCCGCAGGTCCTTCGGGACACCCATGCGAGGGACCCAGCTGCCACCAAGCCAGGCTTCCTTCCCACCCCTAGGACAGCGGGAGGGAATGAAAATCGTCGTCCCCTAGGCGCCGTTCGCAGTCGGGCCAGCAGGGGGCTCCGGGCGCTGCGGCAGGAGGAAGAGGGGCCGCTCCGCGCTCCAGTCGGAAGACAACGCCAACCCCCAGGACCGCGCCGCCGCCCGTCCGCGCTAAGCCTCGGAGCCGCCGCCGAATCCATGCAAAGCGCTCTCAGCGCGGACTTCCAGGCCCGCGCTCTCCGGCCGCGTAAGACAAAACACGCAAGCTGTGCCTTGGTGAAAGAGGGAACCCTCGCAGCTGCCTGTCGGCACCGGCCGGCTCCAGACCCAAGGCCCCGAGACGCGTTTCTCCTGGCGGAGCCCGTCAGGCCGGGCCTGGATCCCTCTCGTCGCAGCACGTCTCAGGCACGTGGGCTCCTCCGCGGACTCCGACCCCGCTAGGCCGCCCGCAGGCTTGCGTGTCCGCACCGGGCCAAGTGGCTGGGCGGCGCAGGTCCACGTCGCGCCCAGCTCGCCTCCCAAGTTTCCAAGGGCTTCGCCAAGGACCGAGGTCAAGACACGCCCGGGGGCATGCAGTGCTCACGTGCGCGTGCCAGCCGTGTCCCCGTGGTACCCTGCAAGTGCTAAGGCTCACAATGCGAACTCAGGCTGCTTCCACGCCCGAGACGGAAACACGGCTGTGGACAGATCGCAGAGTGCAACCGTGGCAGCTCAGTGACACGCGTGGAGTGAACACGCCGAGGTGTCGCTCATCCAGCTCTGGGGTCCGTGGCCTGCAGTGGCTTCCCCCCACTTGCGTGCTCCTCCGCACTCTCAGCTCGTGGCCGGTCATAGCCCTGGGGCGCAGGCACGTGGCACCCGGGGGTGGGGCCTCCTGAAGGGGGCGTGGTGATGGGCGTGGCGTACTCAGGCCAAGTGCGCGCAAGTGGCAGCGCATACTCGTGTGAGTCCATCGGTCTGAAGGTGGATCCCACCCTGGCGGCCGAGTCGGTGGCGAGGGCGTCCAGGGGCGTCTGGTAACCTGCAAGCAGGGGGCGTCAGGGGAGACTGCGGCCCCCACCGGGCGGAAGAGGCCACTGCGTGGCAGGTCTGGCCGGAACCCCACGGGACCCTGGGTGGGCGCTGGTGGCAAGGAGGAGCGAAACGAGGCCCACGCGAGGACTCCCACCCTCTCGGCCTGGCCCTCCCGGGACACCGCTTACACTCCAGAGCACTGGCGAGGAGGTCACCCTTCTGGGTGTCCGCACCCTCGTCGTCGTCGTTGTCATAGCTTATAGTAAACTCAGCCGATGGATGTGTGGGCAGCGGGTGCTGGAGCGGCTTCCAACAGCCTGGATCAGAAGAACACAGGGGAGAGCACGCGGGGCCCCGCGGGCTGTGGCCCAGCCAGCGAGCTTGTTGCGCTCCCCATGGTGCGGCAGCTCAGAGCCCGCGTGCCTGGCCCAGGGCTGCGAGCGCCTTGTAGACCCCCTGGCTCCCGTCCCCCAGGAAAGCGCTCACGAGGCACAGCGTGCTGCCTGGAGCACAAGTCCTGGGAAGCGCTGGGGGTGCGGTTGCCAGTCTAGGTGAGGCCCCAGGATGCCCGAGGGGGCAGGACAGGTTCTCCTTGGTGACAGGCGCACGAGGGACTTGGGCGCCTGCGGCAAAATCCGCTGCCCACTGCCAGGATGACACTGCACACGCGCAACCACGACCAACGGCTGCTCATAGCCCAGGGAGGCTACAGCCTCCCCGCCTCTGCCGCCCACTTTTCAAAACACAAAGGCCCCAGATCAACCACGGTCTAAAGTCATCACGTGGAAAACCCCAAACAGGTGATTCCTGAATTCTGAACTGCTGCCAGGAGGGGCCAGGGAAGTCTCACCCTCCCACGGGCATCCCCACCCCCGCGTGGTCCCGCACACCCTGTGGCCAGATCTGGGTCTGCACAGTGTCATGACCGGGCCACCCCATTTTACTCAATGGTGGCTCCAAAACAGGGGCAGTGACTCTGGCCGCTGTACCTCAGGTGTTGCTTTAGTTGCTCTATTTTATTGTCAAGGCTGCTAATCTGCTTTGCTTAGTGTGTAAATCACACTTCACCCCAGTTGTCGCCTGTAGGGAGCAGCACGGCACTGGCCTGGCACACCAGCGCCAGTGTCCACAGGGCAAGGGCACATGGGGTGGAGTGGCCCTGGGCCTGGGTGGGTGCAGGTACACCCAGGTGCCTTTGCCCCTCTCTCAGAGACAGATAAGGCTGAGCCAATGTCCTGACTAACCTGTTTTCCGAGTTTCCGGAGATGCGTACAGGTTTCCTGCCTCCTTCTTCCTGTCAAGATGGAAGTGCCCCTGAGTGCTGAGTCAGATGGGCTGCCTGTCCCCCTCCCCCATGACATGCGTGGCACAGGGATCGTGGCAGTGCCACTCTGAAGGGCCGCTGCCAGGGCTAAAGGAGATGGTACAGTCCTGTGCTTAGGAAGCCAAGGGGATGCATGCAATGACCTCACTCATGACAAAGGTCGTGGCGTGTTCCCTTGCAGGACGACACTAGCTGCTCTCAGAAAGTACAGCTGCGTCATCCCACTGCCTCCCTGGCTCACCTGTGGGCCCCACCGTCTCTACACTCAGAGGGCCCACCAAACTGAAATACTCATGCTGTCATTGGGAAGGGACTCGATCCCCTTGGTCACTTAAGTCAGAGCCTTGGTCTAAGTTGTCCCTGCTGTGAAAGGGAAGGGCCGTATCAGAGGTCACCTGGACTCCTGGAGGCAGCCCTCTGGTCAAGCCTATGTTAGTTTCTAAGTAATAAGAATTGCTCATAAGGTTATAGTGGGTAGTTTCTACTCTACACCACTTTTTAAAAAAATGTAATCCAGTGTTGTACTTGAAAGACACACTCCTTTTCTACACAAGTATCTGAAAAGTAAGCTTCTTGGGTTGATTGCTCATGTACTCAGGAAATTTAACAGCTGAAGTCGCCTACCTTCTGAAGGCTGCAAAGGCCCCTGCTGCAGCCAGCAAGGCCCCCAGGAGGACCAGCAGGGTGGCCATGGTGGTCACACTCAGTCCTGAAAGAACAATAGCCACTGTGTTACAAGCTAAGCCATGGCACGATGAATGTGCGACTCAAAACTTGACGTGGATTTGGGAAGTCTTCAGCTGTTTAAAACAGAGGGACAACAGATAAATGCTGAGCACTGTCTCATCCTGGAAGGTCAGAGAAGCGGGCTCAAAGTCCTGGCTAAGCTGTGGGAAAATAAAGTGTATCTGTTTCTCTTCCACAGGCAGTGTCAGTTCTCAGGGCTGACATTTACTCCGAGACGGCTGCTTGGTCCGTTCCACAGTCCCCACGTCAGAACAGATGCCTTTAAGGAAGGGAGTCACCTGAATGGCACTGAAGCAGCCGAGTGTGGAAACCATGCAAGGAGGGGAAACAAAGGCTGCTCAGGGTGGGAACGTGTAGCTCTTGAGGAGGAGGTCCAGGCCACCGTCATGTAAGGCACAGGAGGTCACTTGTGAGGGTGACAATGAGGGCCTCTAAGCCTCAGATGAGTGACAGCGCTAGGACATGGCAGACACCAGAACGATTTAACCGCCGCCCTCTGCAGCTGTGTGAGCAGAGTACAAAGTGCTAGAGGTACACCGTTCAAGGAGAAGTGCGCCAGAGCTGGTTATGCTCCCGCTGTGTCCTCCCCTCGGAAACAAACAGGTGACTGGACACGGTGCGATGCGGCGATCATCTATCCATGCTGACAAAGGGCTATGTATTTTATTTATATTTGTATAATTTTTCAAAGTTTTCTAAAATTCTCATTTTATGTTCTGAAAAATGTACTTTTAATGTTCATGAACAAGTTGAAAATTCCAAATATAACAAGGCATGGAATGGAGTATCTCCCTCTTACCTCTCCAGTTCTCCATAAGAATCCAAATTCTACTTTTCGATGTCTTTAAAGATCCTAGAATATGAGTGTTCACCCTTCATTCCCCCATACAAATGACTATCTAGACTAGTCCACACTTTCCTGTTAAAGGTGCCGGTACATCTCCTGTACTACTGAAGACACCCTTTCTTATGTCTGTGGGGTGTTGCGTTATGGAGATGTGCTGTTTTCCTTTTCCACAGTTACCTCCCCAGTCTCTGAAGGACATGTGAGTTTGTTTCTGACTGCTGTTGCCTTGAAGTGTCACCCAGGGTAGCACGGACAGGTGTCCTGTTGCACCTGAGCAGACACCTCTGGACCGGCTCCCCCAGCATCTACGTGACCGGCTGCCCCGATGCGACTGCCACTGGGAGGGTGCTGGTCACCCCCTGGGAAACCAAGACGCAGCACCTGCTCCGGCAGGGGGTCCTTCCTCCTCGGGGGCCGGATTGGGCCCTGTGGGCGGCTCCTCTCCCTCAGTTGCGAGCCCGATGTCTGGACTTGCTTCTGGCCATTCTGTTGACACATCTCCTGAGAGGAAAGGGATGTTGGAATGACCGTGTGGCACGATGCTGTGTAAAGGAGGGGACTGGGACTGAGGGCTCCCCCCATGGGGCCCCACCTTTTGAGACGTGACAGCCCAAGAGTTCCACCTTCAGCGCGGCCCGCTGGTGCCAGGTGCGGGGCAGGACCCGCACGTATCTGGCCACGAGGGGCGGGATGAAGTTGTTTCGCACTGGGTCCCGGCAGTTGGCGTTGCCCTGGAACACCTGGGGGGTGGGGGTGGATGGTGGGGCGAGCTCCTGAGGTCTGCTGGGGTCAGGCCCTCCCCATGGGACACTGGACTCCGGGTGGTGCAGTTCTGCAGACACTAGTGCTACTGGATGCGTGAGGAGCCCAGGTGTATCGGGGTGGGGGGTGCTGCTCTGCTTCCTTTCTTTTTGGACCGGGAGCTATCCTGCTCTGTCGCAATCCTCTGCAGTCACCTTTCTGTATTAATGGGGTGCTGATGACAACCAGCAGTCTCACGGGTCAGTGCCACCCACCTTCCTAGCTGCAGCTCCTGCTGGCAGTGTCCAGGTCCCCCATCCACCACTGGGGGTGCAGGAGGCCACCCTGTGAACCCCACATCCACCACTGGGGGTGCAGGAGGCCACCCTGTGAACCCCACATCCACCACTGGGGGTGCAGGAGGACACCCTGCGAACCAGCCACTTCCACTGCCGGAGGAATACAGGCATCTCACAAAGATCTCCAAAGTTTTCTGTTTGTGGTTTTTGTGTGAGGTACTGGGGGTTGGACTTGGGGCTCTGGCATGAGGCCTTTCTAAAGTTTTGTTTACTCTGAGACAGGGTCTTACTAAGTCTCTTAGGTTGGCTGGGCTGGACACAACCCTGCTATCCTCCTGCCTCCACTCCCCAGAGCGTGGGGCTCACAGGCAGAAGCCACGTGCCCAGCCTTGAAGGTTGGGTCGACATGGCTCACGTGCTGGTGAGCTCAGGCTCAGAGACCCAAGGACCGTGTGAGCTGCTTGGCGTCCCGCCCCGGAGCGGCTCCTACCTTCTCCCTGTGGCCCACAGTTCCGTTATAGGTCCTCCACCAAGAGCCGCTTCTGAAGTTCACCACGAAACTCTTAACGTAGAAGTTGAAGTCCGGCTGTGTGGATCCCGTGGTCTTAATTCCTTGTGAGAAGACATTGCTTACTGGTTAGTTCTGAAAGTAGTTATATGTAACGTGAATTAGCATTTGGATTTCTTCTCTCTTCCTCCTGGGAAGCCTTGACGTGCTCTGTGGCCACCCCGATGAGGCCTGGCCCTGGCCACACCGAGAGGAGACGGCTCCCACACCTGTGCTTCGCCCTGGGCCCGGGCCCTCTGCGCGATGACAAGCTGCAGCTCTGAGACACCGCTGAAAGATGCTAAGGGCTTGGGGCAGAGGGGCTGATGCCAGTGAGCTGCCCATCGCCTGGTGTGTATGAAAGCTCAAGCCCTCGCCAAAGTACCTGTTATTTTCTTTTCTTCCCCCAGGTCTATCTCCAGCCACTGTTCTCGCTCATGGCTCCCGCTGTCGCCTGCAGCCCATGATGGGCCTTCGTCCTGCAGCCGGGCTCGGCCAGGAGACCAGGGAGTGGGCTGTCCCGTGTCACTGACACCCTGCCAGGAGGAGGACGCCCGGAACTGCACCTGGGGATCCGAGCTCAGGGCTCCGCCACAGTCTAGAACACAGGGCAAGGAAACAGGCTGGATGGGGTGCAGCGAGCCACAGAGCTCGTCTAGCGGGAAGACCAGCTGGCTGACCTCGTCCCCAGGCAAAGCCACCCTTTAGCGGCTGGTGGCAAAGCACTGCACAGGTGCCAGACTCACCTGCATGGCAGTGCTGGAAACTGACCGTGTTTGCCATGATAGAGCCCAAACCCACCCCCTGTCTCTGGCATCTCTGTCTCCACTGTAGATTTTCTTTGCTAACTTCCTAAATTGACCTGATTTCAACTCAGCACAGTTGGTCTTAAAGGATCACAATGATTCTTTGAGAAGAGTCACAGAGGGCCACTCACTGCCCATGCCTTAGGAAAACAGACACGACCAGGCTGAAAATGAGGAGTCAGGCGTGGTGGCATACACCTAGAATCCCAGCACTCTGGGAGGCTGAAGCAGGAGAATCATACGTTTGAGCCTGGCATGAGCAATTTGGTGAGATACTGTCTCAATAATAATAGAGATGATGATGATGATGAGATGATAAGGCTGGGGACACGGCTCAGGGCAAAGGTGCTGGACACCATCCCCAGGTGGTGGTGAGAGGGAGGGTAGAAGACACTGTTGACATCATCTCAGGACCCTGACTTGGCCAGTGTCCCAGGCAATGTGGGAGCAGTAAATAAAGACTGTATCTCTCTCCCTGGGCAATGAAGACATACTCAGATTGTTTCCCTTGAGATGTTTTACTTTATGATGAGGGAAAATATTTCCACAGAATATGTCTCACTGTGGGAAAACGAGAAAGCCTTTATTTTTACTGATTCTTTTATGGGGCCTTTATCAATCTCATTCAGTCATCTTGTTCAAGATAACCACAAACCAAATGATAATACTTAAAAAAGAGTTTCTCAAATTTGAACATGAGAACCTTATCCTAAATGCACCTTCCTTTTCATTCTTCTTGGCACAAGTTCGAGAGAGGACACAATGTGATTGAAAAATACAATGAATGCTTAAATCTTTCAGGAGTCACAGACAGAGACACATTCCCACAAGCTCCCCCTGACTCCTCCCCTTGGCTTTCACTGTGCTCATCCCATTGTTCTCGCCACTTCCTGCAGCAGCTCTGGAGTCTTCTTTCCTCAACGTTTAGTCCCACTGGTGTGGCTGCCTCGATGTCCTGAATGGACTCAAAACGTTTTCCTCTCATGTTCACTTTGACTTGGGGGAAGAGCTAGAAGTCACACAGTGCAAGGTCCAGTGAGTAAGATGGACGAGGACACTGTCGTGCTTTCACGAGCTGCCTTCCCATTGGATGGCACTCGGCAGTGACATTCATCGTGTTTTTCATCATATCTTATAAAGACTTTCTGGAAAGACGACTCCAAAGCTGCCTCAGAAGGTGGCAGTGGTGTGGGGAGAGATGAGTTTGGAATAAGGGGGTGGTTCTGAGAAGGGTTCAAGGCAATGCGTCCTTGCTATAATACACTGTGTGGTGGGGTTGAGACAGTAGCCCAGGCTAGCCTCAAACCTACAACCATCTTCTGCCTCAGCCTCATGAGGGCTGCAGTCACAGGCATAGGTCACCAAGCCTGGCATACATTTATTGAAATTAATTTTAAACAGACACCATATTTGTCCATCACTCTTTGTACTGAAAGACATTTTCTGCTCAGTGCTACTGAGGCTTATTGTCTCGTACATTTTTAAGTCAAACGATTTGGTGCCTTGTGACCTGAGGAAAGGTCGAATTATAATAGTCTTGGAGTTTGCAGAAATAGTGACCACTGAAGTTTCAAGGCCCACACCCTTGGGGAAAGCAGGCTCCTTACCATCGGAGGTGAACAGGAGCCGCTTTGCGGACAGGGAGCCACTGCAAAGACAAAGACAGAGCAGGAGGAGTGAGTGTAGCGCCAGCCGGCCGGCCAGCTGAGTGGCCCGCGCTGTGCCAGTGTGGCCAGGGCTCCAGGCTCCGCCTCCGGTTGGGTTTCAGAGGCCTACCCAGGGAGGGGAAGGGACTGCAAAGACGCAGCCCAAGGGACAAACTGCAGAGGCTCGTCCCAGGAGCAAAAGGAAAGCCTAGGTCACCAAGGCTGGAGTCCCCTGCCAGCCGTCACCTATGCTGCCACTCACAGCCACAGCAAGGGCCTGGGAGAAGAGAGGAGGAGGGGCAGCCTCCAGGCCTGCTGTCCCTACACCCCCGTGACAAGGCCTGCTCTGGCCTTCCCTGTGGGGAACAGTCCCTGACAGCCACCTCTGCCCGCAGCAGTGAGGTGAGAAGCATGGAGATGGCGGGGGCTTGGGGACAGCAGGACCTCAGAGGAAAAGTGACTATGCCCAGTGTCTCCCGTCTGAGAGCACTGGATTCATCTGCCTCTGAATTATCTGTCCTTTGGGAGCAACGGAGAGATGGAGACGGAGACGTAACAGAGAGATCATTCTCAAACGGGAACTCCATGAGGGACCGAAGAACCTGTTCACTGTGGGACCCATGTGCTTTTCCCGTGCAGGACACAGGCTCAGCAGCCGTGGACAACACAACAGGACAGCAACGTTGACTATGCCCGGGGACCCTGCGGGGTGGACAGGATCAGGAGCACCCTCGGAGGAGCACTGGGCCCTGAGCCTGAGGGCGGCCGGGGTCCTGGCTGCCCACCATGTCCACCAGGCAGGCAGTGCAGTGCAGCCCAGGCAGGCAATGCAGGCACCTGTCACAGAGCCAAGCTGTCTCCACTCCACTTGTGGTCTAAATTCACTTCCCAGCTCAGGAACTCAGTTTCCATTTCTTATAAGTCTAGTGATACAGAAGTAACTGAGGGAATAAAGTCTACCTTTATTCCCTCGCTTTAATGACTTTTCTTCAAACAGGAAAGAACACCGGGCAGCACAGTCAGACTTACTACCTCACAGTCTCTCACTAAAAGCACGCAGACGTGGACAGGGAGGCAGGAGAGTCACAGTGAAAGCCCCCCGGAGACAGCAGCACCCTCAGTGTGGTCCCGGGCCAGCCCTGCCTTAGTGGGGCCAGGCAGGAAGAGAAGCCACGGGACCCGCACAGCCTTACAGCTTTGGGCGGGGTGTCCAAGGCCCGCAGTGCACAAGCAACTGCTTCTTCACCCGGCACACACCCAGTTGAAGACAGCGATGATCCCCAGAGCTGGAGACGATACTGCGTGAAAATCAGATGTGTGTATGTGACTTTATCCATTTGGGATTTTAGTTGTGAAGACATCCAGGCTTGGCACTCACTGAAAGATCCCTTGGCATTTGAGTGCTCAGGCAATTGGTAAGGAGCATGAGCAGGACAGAGCGGTCCACTTCTGTCATCCCAGAAGGTCTCTGGGGAGGCTAAGAGGAAAGGATCACAAATTCAAAAGCGGCCTGGTAACTTAGAAAAACTGTCTCCAAATTTAAAAGGCCTGAGGAGGTAGCTGAGTGGTTGAGTGTTTGCCATGAGTTCAGTCCCCAGTACTGGAAAGAAAAAGAGAGAAAGAGCATGGCAGCACAGGAGGCTGAGGCAAGAGAGTCACCGTGAGTTTGGAGGCCAGCCTCAACTACATAGTGAGACCCTGTCCCAAAAAACTAAAACCAGAACCAAATCACACCGAAGACCACTTTGTGTCCTCTCACAGCTAAGAAGCCTACACAGAAGAAAACAGTAGACAGGAAGCAGCAGTAGGCAGGGTCAGGGAGCACGTGCGCCTGTCCCTGGCAGATGAGTCCCTGTGGCTCACACTCGGCAGCCCTGCCCCACCACGAAGCATGTGACTGAAGTGCCCTCTGCACTACGCGCCCAGGGACCTCACTGCCAGCTGAGCTCTGCCCTTTCTGCTCTGCCGCCCCAGATCCTCTCCCGTGCCTCCTCCTGCCCGCCTCAGCCATCACTCCTGCTTTGCCTGCTTCACAGTGGACCGGGCTGCTCCTCTTTGGCTCCAGTCTGCTTCCTAACCCCTCTCTTGTGCACCTGGGCTAACACCCCTCTCCTCAAACATGGCTTCAGAAATTCCTATAACACCATTACTAGGATCAGGATCCCTGCTTGATCTGTGGTGCTGCTGAACTACAATGCAAAATTTAAGCAAAATTTAAGAAGAAGAAAAAAAAGAAGAAGAAGAAGAAGAAGAAGAAGAAGAAGAAGAAGAAGAAGAAGAAGAAGAAGAAGAAGAAGAAGAAGAAGAAGAAGAAGAAGAAGAAGAAGAAGAAGAGAAAAATTATTGTGTAAGTTTCTCAAAAGGACACTGGATACCTTATGTGGCCTAACTGGTATTAGTCAGCTTTCCTTCTTGCTGCCCAAAGTACGTGACATCCTCAACTTACAGGAGAAGTGTTTATTCTGCTCACAGTTTCAGAGGGATCAATCTATAGCAGGCTGGCTCAAGGGGGAACATCACGATGGGACAGGCTTGCAGAGCAGAACTGCTTATCTCATGGGGGTGGGAAGTAGAGTACGGTGGAACACCAGCATGGAGCACCCTTCAAAGCACCCAGCAACCATGTTCTAAACACACATTTGGCTGTGAACAAAGTGGCTTAACCCATGATTCACATAACATCTCCATGATCCAACCACATCTTCAGGAGTCTGAATCCAGTCCAGCTGAAAAGGTCACCCGGCTCCCTGAGAACCTGTCTACCACCCGCAATGTTGCTCTCACCAGATAAGCCAGTTCACAGCCCACTGCAAGACTAGAACAGTAAAACATAACCAGGAGGGACTGAGGGCAAACAGTGCAGCTGGGAAGATGGTCACACTTACCAGTGAGTGACACAAAACACAGTCCTAACTTTTTCCAACTTTTAGATCTCAAAATGCCCATGGTCTCTGTCTGTCTGTCTGTCTGTCTGTCTGTGCCTGTGTCCCCCACCCCTTTACCCTTGGGATCAAAACCACATGGAAACCAAAAAAAAGAGTCATGATCCAGGAAGACATTTCCAGGGCCAGAGAGTACAACAGAGACCGAGGCGCTGAGCAGCTCTGCTCCCTCCCTTCCTTCCCAGCTGTCTACACCACATGGCCTGCACCCAGCCCTACGCAGCTTGAGCTTTCTACTTTCTGCACTCCGGAGTCTGGATCGTGTGGGAAGCCTGGGCTGAGACATTTGCAGTGCCCAATCTGCTTTCTGGTTTTGAGCAAAATGACAAGATGACACCAAACCAAGAAGAGAGCAACATCAGCAAAGCTGTCTTTTTCAGTATCTTAGGGAAAGTGGGAGATTTCCAGGACTTTACTGAAACTATAAAACCAGAAATGAACAAGCCTTGATTCTCTGCCACCAAAGCACCTATGAGCACACATGCTCGCTCTTTGCCCTAAGGCTCCAGGTGGGCACTGCCTGGCAAGCCAGGGTGTCTCCGCTGCTGAGTGGGTCTTTCCTTCGAGACCCAAGCTGGCCAGCACTCAAGTGTCCAGGCTGCAGCAGCATGGCACTCACCCTGCTGTCCTTTCAGAGCGGCGAGCTCACTCATGAAAGCCTCACAGCCTAGGACAGGTGCGGTACTTACTCTCTGGACAGCACCCCGTTGGCCAGGCCTCCTTCGTAGCGGCTCAGCCCTCGGTACTGCAGCACATGGATGTGGCCGCCCAGCTCATCTGTGATCACTCCTGCGTGGACAGCGGCTTTGCAGAGCAGGGAGGTCTGGAATACAGAGCAGCACTGTTGAGAGCTAACCTCAGAGTGTATCCAGGACACAGCTGGTGCTTCCCAGGTTTGTTTCTGTGACAATGCAGCTGTTTCAGATGGTCCCAGGGTGGTGCTTCTGGAGGTCCCTGTCCTGTGCAGTCCCTGCCCACAAGGACCCAGAGGCTTGAGGCAGCAGGCAGGACTGTGGCTCTGCAGTTGCCATGCAGGGCAGTGACGCCTCCTCAGCCTCCCTGTCCCAGCACAGCCCAGCACGCACGTGCATGCCTGCCAGGAGCAGGAAGGTTTGGGCTTGGGGCCTCTGGCTTGGTTTGCTGCAACATCTACAAGGTTCTGTTTGTGAAGCCCAGCCTCCCAGATACTGCTGAACCTGGTGATGTGGAGGCACCTCAGGCATCCAAACCAAATAGGAACAGCAGTCCCAGGACATTAAGAGGCACAGCAGGTTCAGCTGAAGCCTCAGAGGGTGACACAATGACACACCACAGCCATCTCCTCTGGTATGACCCAGGGCCTGGCAGTCGGGCCTGCTCGAGGGCGCCAACTCGGTGTCCCTGCTCTAGATGTGAGGCACACAGGCCGGCTGTGGTGACTCAGTCCTGGGGCTGGGGCTGGCTCTGTGGAATGCTGAGGCCTCTGGATCTCTAAGTGGGTAGTGACAGGCCAAACCAGCTTCCTGTCACTCACATCCTGGTGCCTCTGTGTCTTGTCTTTGGAGCCACACAGAATGAGGCAACGCTTTTCTATGGAAACTTTTAAGACAGCACAGGCTGTCTCCCAGGCTCGTCCAATACCCTGTCCTCCGGTCCCTGCCATCCCACCCTAGGGGAGCCATAGGACAAAATCCTCTCCTAGAGGTTCCTGGGTGGGGAGAGTCTAATGCCTGCTGGCTCTGATGAGGGACCAGCTCCAGCAGAAACCAGTAGAAAACTGAGGGCTTTGGTCCAATGACCCTCAAGTGACCCCAGGCCACTGATACCCATGAGCTTAGAAGCATTTCCATCTCTGGCTGAGCCCCGAGCAGACCAGCGCAGTATACATGGTGGCACCCTTGTGGGACCCTGAGCCACAGGAGAGGAGTGGGAGGGGGGCACTACTGCAGCCTTGGGATGTGCAGCCAGAACTGCCACATACACCCACGGTGTCCGCAAGGGTAAGAGGCAGTAATCATGCCCCACTGAGAGGGCTGCTATCAGGGTCACCCCCACTGTCTTAGAACAACCCCTCACATTCCTACTAACTCACGCCAAACTAGGCTGCAAACCCAGCTATTTGAAATAGTGATTGTAAAATTAAAAATCTCATACCAGACTCCCAGGATAGATATCTATAAACAGAAATGAAGAAAGGACTTTTGTATCTGCAAAAGGACATTTAGTTTAGAAAGTGATTTCCTGGGGACACTGTACTAATCCAGACAGTGTCATTAGCCATAAAGACCTGGGGGACACACGTTGGGGGGCACACAGATTCCCCAGCCTGGAGGCCTCATTCTGTGGTGAGAAGATTCATGTTTTCGCTCCATTACAGAAATGGTAGGAGGTTCTGGAACTGAATCCTGACACAGAGAAGCACACCCATTGCCTCTTATTAAGATGGACCTGAAATCTAGCATGCATATGTCACAGGCTTGGTCCCAGGACAGGGCCCGCTGGGGGATGGAACCTCAAGGAGCCTGGGGGTGGGGAGAGCCCCCCAGGGACTGAGGATGCAGGAGCCTCCCACCCCTCTCTTTGTTTCCCTGAAGACCAGGGGAGCTGCTTGCACATGACTTGCAAGAAGACCAGTTAATCAGGGATGAAGCCCTCAAAACTGGGAATCCAAGCGAATCTTCCTTCTTTTAAGGTGCATGAATCTCAGGTGTTTGTTACAGTCACAGAAAGCTGACTAACAGTGGAATAATCGTAGGTGTTAGAAAAGTGCTTTCCATTTCAGGTGTAGTATGCTAACTGGACGCTACAAATAGGGATGAGTACAGAGAAAATCTTTGATTCCTCCCCTTTCCATCTCATTTTGCCTCAGAAAAGAGAGAATAGTGTGTTGTGTGTCTGGCTTTGCTCTGTAAGGCACTGCGGGGGGCGGGGGAGCCACACACTCCCCTCACATTCCCTGTCCCCCCCACACACACACACAGCTACTCACGTCTCTGTAGCCATCGGCCGCATTCCCGAAAACGTCCCCTGCCATGTCTCTGCAACCTGGTGGGCAGAATTTGCTGGAAAAAGAAGAATAAGGGATTTATATCTTATTAGATTAAACTGAAACAAAAAGCATTAGACATACTTAGATCTTAAAAGTATTTTCTGCCCTTCACTATACAGGCAGGAATATCTTTAACAAAAAATCAGAAACCTGATTTGTGAGCACAGATTAATCTAAAATGTTAATCTGAAGGCAAGTTTTATACAATAATTGTTTGCTTTAATAAGAATTCTCCATACACTCTATTAAACCATGCCCTTCCTTAGGCTCTTTGATTCTTAGGAGCCTATGAAATACTTTTACGGTACAAGGAAAATTTCATCTCTATGATCTCATTTTTATGAAAAGAAATATTTAAAAAATATATATTTTTATGGACTGAAAGAAGAGGAAAAGGAGTAACCCTGGCACTTCACTTGTGTTGTGTGTACTGTGATAGCTCTACCAGCACTCGCGCGGTCCAATAGAGGTGTCATGGAAACCGTGCATGGGAATTTAAACATTCCAGTAGCCACATTAAAAAGAAAAAAGAGGCAAAACTAAAAATATATTCCATTTAATTCAATAGGTCCAATTTCTTTCTTTCTTTCTTTCTTTCTTTCTTTCTTTCTTTCTTTCTTTCTTTCTTTCATTCTGTCCTTCTGAGGCAGGGTCTCACTATGCACTGCAGGCTGGCCTTGGACTCACTGCGTAGCCCAGGCTGGCCTCGAACCTGCAGTGATCCTCTGCCTGAGCCTCCCATTGCTGGGGTTCATTCTATTCCTTCCTCCATATAATGAGCACAAATGTTAGCAGTGAGCCCCCACCGTGGTCACAGGTTCTGGGATGTGCCTCCCACCTACACCATCTCTCAATCTGGGCTGGCCTCAATGTAAGTAATCAGTAGGTACACGTTGCCAGTGGTTACTGTATTGAATAATACCCATCTCTGTAAGTCAGAAACCACTTTGCAATCCTAAAAAGGTGCTTTATTTATTTATTTATTTATTTATTTATTTATTTATTTATTGGTACCGGGGATTGAACTCATGACCTCGCGCTTGCCAGGCAGGCAGTTAAACCACTGAGCTAAATCTCCAGCCCAAAAGGTGCATTTTAAAATTAGAGTTCAATTTATTTGACAATCATCTTTTGAGAAACTTCCCAGAAATGTGTCATGGAGCGCCAAGCAGCTGACGGCATCTCGTGCTTGGCAGGTTGACCAGGCCCTGCACTGCCAAGCAAGCTGTGTGACGCTGGGTGTTCCTTTTAACCCTATTGGACCCATTTTCTTTATCTCCTGTTCCTTCAAGCATCACAGTAATGAGCATATGAGGAACAGCTGTACGCATTTGTGAAAAACACCTAAGAAGGGAGCTCAGCTACCAGGGAAGCTCTGCTAGCTTTGAAGGTGAGTGTCCTGTGCTCATCTACGTCAATATGCCAGTTTTTACAGAGTTTACCTGGATTGTTTAAAGAGTACCACCCCAAATGTATTCCAGAATAATCGTTTTTATTTCATTTTCTCTTGGTTTCCTTTTGCTGACTTAGAAAATTTAATTTGCTAATATAATAATGTAATGATTCAGTGACCTTTTAGAGTCCCAGAATTACAGCAGTAATCAAGAAATTCACAAATAAAAACAATGCAAAAAAATAAAGTTTTTAAAAAAAATGAAAACAATGTGGACTCCTACTGTGAGCACACAGCTCCTCACTGGCAGCGCTCAGCCTGGAGGTTTTGGCTTTCGGAAGATTCAGTGGTGCCGGTGAGGTCCACATGTTAACGGAAACTGGTAGCAGCTCTGGGTCAGTCGGGTGGGCGGCCACGGCAAGCACAGTTCACACTGACCATGTGGCTTCTGTAAATCTAGCCCAGTTTTGCTGTCCGTGGACTGAGGGGTATGCAGAGAGGTTTCGCCATGCTGTGGGAGCTTCCTGTGCTCCAGAGTCTCGGCTGAAGGCTGCGGGCCTGAACAGCAGCCAGGATCCACTGTGCATGCTGGCTGCTCGGCCCCACGGCAACCCACAGACCTGAGTGTGGTCCCTTCCTCTCAGCAGACATAAAATGCCCTGTGACACCTGTGGTCTCGCACTTCTGGGGTGGAGCTGTGTGGCTGCAACCTCGGAGAATGCTAGCTTGGGCGTGTGCAGAGGGAATGGTACCCTCGCAGGCGGTGCTAAGCAACACCTCCTTTTACCCCTCACTCAACACTGGCCACCTTCAGGGCATCCACATGTGTGAGAGGACCGCAGCTCGCAGCCCCACATCCTGGGAGTAGGGGGCATGACTGCTGCTTTGTGCCTCTGCCCTCAGATGGCCCACAGCCAGCTGTGGGCATCTTGGAATGGTCTCGTGCCTGCCCTGTGCCAATGCAAGGAACTGTGCCTGCCCCAGGAGAGCACTCGAGAGAGGCCAGGCGTGGCATTACTGCTGCCTTCATCTGCAGCCCAATGGTCTCACACCAGAAGGCCCCCAATCAGGACTGGGGACATTCTTGGTCATCCCAGCTGTCACTGGGCTGGGAGCAGGGGTGCTTGAACACCCAGCCATGCACAGGACCAAGTTATGCAGTGAGAACTGCCAGCCCTGCACGGCAGGGAGCCCCAGGAGTCGTACCTGGACTATTCCACTTTCCAGGTGAAGAAAAGTAGGTTAAATAGATTACCTAGATATTCTAAATAAACAAAAGCCAAATGACAATCTTCATCTTGTTCTCAGCAGGTTTTTCTTTAGTGGAAATGACAAAATAACCCCTTCCTTACCCTTTTCCAGGAAAGAACTGCAAGAGTCACCCCAAATTCCATTAGGAAAGTGCATGATGCTAGATGACAGCAACACAGTGATTACGGCCCAGGCTGACATGCAGCCTGTGACTCGTGTGGGTGAATACATGCAGCTCAGTGGAGCACAGCATGCTGCTCACTCGCTGTTTTCTTTTGCTTTTTAACTCCAACAGCACAGAATCCACCAGTCTATGCCTTGACTCTTGGGCCAACAAAGAAGCAGCCCTCCGCCCTCTGTCACCTAAGAAACTTGCCAATACTCCTTGTGGGCTCCACAGGGAAGATTTACAGACAAACTCAGCACACACCATGTGCCTGTCTGGCTTCACAGTGAGGAAGACAACAGGCTTAGCAGCACTATCACAGCCCAGGCAGCACCCTCAGCTTACCTGAATTCAGTCTTTAAGTAATGGTTACCTCGTTCCAGACATGTTATTAAATCTGTTGCAAATGAAGATAGTTGAAATCAGCAGAAATTAAGGAGGTTATGTCTAAAGATTTCTTTTTAAATAAAAAGGGCAATTTCTAAAGGAATTTATGCATGGTTTAGTTACTTGCATTTTCTGTTTTCTTTTGCAAATGATAGTTTTTCAGTGTTATCTAGGAGTGAACAGTAACAATCTCATTTCCAACAGAAAAACTGACACTGGTTAGTTATTCTCTACTACATACCTGCAAAAATCACTAGTGAAATGCAGGATTCCTGAAAAAGGAAAGCCACTTCCAAAGCCACTACAGCACATGGAGAAAGCTCCAGAACTTTCTGACTCAGCCACTTAGCGGGTAGCAGCCAGGGACACTGTGGATGCAAAGGCAGAGCCCGTGGCACTGCAGCCTGGGCACCTGGGGACTGAGCACTTCCTGGCTGGGGCTCCCTGGAGTGGTTTGCATGAGGGAACCAGTACTCCACATGTAGGGAGCTAAGGTCCTGATGCATGAGATACACTGCATTGAACACCTCATTCTTGCTGTAATAGATCTTAGGGCACAACACGAGGGGCACTGCCAGTTGACTGGCCATGAAGAAAATGAAAGGCACCTCCCCTTCCCAGAGTTTCTCCTGGGGGAAGAGGACAGCACACTGGGGCCTCTGGAGCCTTGAATGGATGGGAACCCTTTGTACACAGTGATGGAGACAGGGTCTATGGCCAGCATTCATGCTTCCTGCCCTCCTCTCCACTCCGTGCTGGGCTCTGGTGTGGCTTGGGGGGGATGGGTTCCCAGTTGAAAGGCCTCACACCTGGGGAAGGGAGGAGTTGAGGGAGGCTCTGGAGTACAGCCTGGTGCTGTGAGGGCTCATAGCACAACCCCAGGTACACAGGGGTACACAGGTCAGCAGTGCCCACACAGGTCAGCAGTGCCATCCACCACTATGAAATGGTTCAGCTAAGGCTGAGCTCACAAGGACACTGTGTTCCTCCCTTTCTTCCATCTTACCCCGCATCTGAGATCCCAGCTCCGTCACAGAAAGGGATGAGCTATAACTGGAGCTCTTAGGGTTCAAGATGTGCATGATTTTTCTGCCATACCTGGGTGGTCGCTGCTGGTATAGGTCAGCAGGAAGCCCCGGCCAGAGATGTGGGACCCACTCTCGAAGCGCACAGTCACCTCGCTGGTGTTCAGCAGGAGATTTCTGGGAACGGTCACACTTCCACAGTATGGACCTAAACACAAGCACACATTTAACCATTCACGTCTGCACAAAGAAGAGCTGCGTGCACTTCCCCCAACAGTCAGATTTCCCATGCAACACACCTGAGGACTGGTCCTTACCCATCCACAGTTTTGCTCCATACTGAGATGGAAAATCTGTGACTGATTTGTGAACTTGGTTAGATTCCCAACCAGAGAGAGCAAAATGGCTTAGTCTAGATGAGCAACAGACCAGAGCTGGTTAATTACAAACTAACCAAGATGCAGGTTTTAATGTTAGAACAAGATGACCAATAGACACAGCCTCAAATACAAACAAAATGTTACCACACAAATATATCCTAGAATCTGCCTAAATTTGCTCAAAGAATCACAAACTCAAAAAAAAAACCAAACAAACAAACAAAAAAAAACCCCCACAAACTCCAAGGAGGGTCCAAGATAAAATAAGTAACACACAGTAAAAATCTTAAGCATAGGCAACGTTCCTATTGTATCCCTTTTATTTTGTTTTGTAAAATGAGGTTTATACAAAAGTAAAACAATTTCTAAAGGTTTTTGCCACACGGTAGGATAAATTATGCAGTTAAATGTATAATACGGCTCCTAGTGGGAGCTGCTTGAAAAGCAGTAGGAATCTCAGTGAACTCAAAGGCAGAATCAGATGAGGACAGTGGCAGAGAACCTGTGGCAGGCATGCTGCAGCCGGTTGTTTGCTACCAGCGAAAGTTCTAGAAGGTCCGCTATCACTGAGTTAAGCTTAGAAAAACCAAAACCCGAAGCCCTTTCCTAAGACTATTCAAACAAAAGTTTAGTTTGTAAACTGTCATCTCAAAAGTTCTGCACATAACATTTATAACACAGGGGTGAGCAAGTGGCAAAACAAGGCAACAATGTTAACAGTAACAACAACGACTGGTCTGCAGCAGGACTGAAAAGCCCACTCTGCTTCGGGAGGAGTCGCACTGGCTTGGTTACCACAACCAGCGTGGGGGCCACAATCACTCCCATGAGAGCATCTCGAACACAGCTAGGACACATCGGATCTCTCTCCTGTCCAGTCCAGGAAGTCCAGGTGCTTACCCTCATACCCCAAACCATCTCTGCTCCTCATTACGAAGTTATAGCAAAATCCAAACAGAAACAACCCCCTCTTTAGAAACCCTCATATATAATTGACATGACCTCATACTTGTAAATCACCCAGACGAGTATACCTAGCACATTCCAAGAGCCACACAAGTGCCTGCTGGTACATGTGTCTTGGTTAGTTTTCTCATTGCTGAGACAAAATACCTGACACCCACAGTTAAAGGAGGAAAGGTTTATTCAGCTCACAGCTTGTAGAGGTTTCAGTCCACAACTGGCTGACTCCAAGGCAGGGTGACTTGGCAGAGGGCAAGAGAGGAGAAACAGTTTGTGGCAGGCAGAAGGCAGCAAAGCAAGCAAGCAAGAGGGAGGAGACAGGCCTCCTTCTGTCCATTATATTGTATCCAGGTTACCTGGATTAGGGCAGTGGACTGATTTTGTAATCACATGCCCTTAATCCTAGCATCACACACTCTTGATCCAGCCACCTCCGAAAAAGCCCCCACTATGACGGCATGAGACTTTGGGGAGACAACTACGCCCAAGCCATAAGAACCAGTAAGTCGATGATACTGATGCCTGCTTTCTCGTTAGACTGTGTTCCACAGAGCGAGCATATTCCGTACTCATCTCTTTGTCTCCAGAGAAGGTGCAGTGCCCAGCAGCGGCAGCCTCTCAAATACTGTTTGAGTGGAACTGAAATATTCTATTTGTCAACTCAAACAAGAAGATTTCTAAAACATATTTAATTTTGTCTCCTTGATATACCATAGAAAAGTCAACAGATATGGGGGAGAAAAAATGGTGTAATGGGTAAGAGAGGTTTCTACGAAGTTTAACTCACTTGTGAGTACTATAGCCAGGCAATCTAAGACAGAAGCTTTCCTTCTAGAATGAAGTTAAGTAAGTCCTTCCAAAAGGTGAGTCTGACTGCCGTGCTGATCTTCCCAACTTACTGTTTGTCTTACCTATGTTAGAAACATCTTTATTCTTTGCACCAGTAACAGATAAAGACTTTTGTGTTGTAAACTGAAGGATAAAAATGAAATACTCATCACTTGTTATTAATGAATTAGAATACTTCTCTATCCACATGTACCCACTTTTATTTTTACTGATTTCCTCCTCTCCAAACTGTGTTGACAGTAATCTCCTGTCCTGGTTTAGACCTGACACGTGCCCACACAGTCTGAGGTACTCAGAGGTGGCTTTGGGAAGGTGATCGGTCTGTCTGTCAGGCACGGAGGGGCAGATCTGGCTGGAAGAGCCCAGGTGCGACCTCAGGGTGTTGTTTGTGTGGCTCCTCCTCCTCTCACTGGCTCTTCAGCTCTGCTTCCTGCATGCTATGGGTTGAGCAGCTTTCTTCCACCAGCCCTTCCACCACGCTCTTCTGCCATGGAGCCAGTGACAACTTTTCCTCTGAAACTGTGAGCCCAAATAAACCTCCCCTCCTTAAGTGGTGGGCATTGGGTATTTTCCCATGGATGGGACAGTGGCAAATACATCTTTGCCTAACTTTCTACAGCAGTTCAGAGTGCAGACAAAAACTATGAAGCAAGGAAGTAAAAATTATCAGCGAGAATTTATTTGGATTCTTTTTAGATTTTGTGTGTGGAAGAGTTGAAAGGAGAGTTGCAAAATTGTATATACATTTTTCAGAAATAGATAAATTGTATGTCCTCTCACTAAGTTGTGCAACGTATATGATTCCCTAGACCAAACCCCATAAGCATAGTAAAACTATAATTTGGTTTCACCCTCCTGAAGTTATGACAGGTGTAAATACTGCTGGAAGAAGTTCAAAGCAAAGGAGGACAAACCCTCCTCTAATTACCCTTAGCCCTAGGCACAGTTTCCTCCTACATCCTTACCAATGTGCTACAGAAACATGTGAATGGAGGGATCAGGACAGGCCCTTTCCATGTACAGAGCATTATTCAAGGCATCCACAGGGTTCCATCACAACCACACTCTCACAGGTAATAGAGGTTTCTACGAAGCTTACTGGCAGGAGAGACAGTCAGTCTCAGGTGGGCACAGGAGCTGCCAGGCAAAAGGTCCCAGTTACCACCCGACTCCAACATTGAAAGACTTAGGATAGAATTGGAAAAGATGAGAGGAAGTCAGCAAAATGGACAGGCAGTTGAGAGGGAAACCAAAGCCCCAAAGGTCTGGCCTGCATGAGGTTCTTAGCCTGCGGCTGACTCTGAGAGCACTCTCTTCTGATGGAGCCCCTCCACCACTCCACCCAAACCCCATACATGGCCACAGTGGCATGACAGTGGCCCTGGGAAATCATAACAGAACTGAGAACCTCCTCTTGCCTGCTGACCAGGTCATCATAATGCCACAGCACATGCACTGCCCATGCGTGCGTGACGCTGATGGAAGCAAACTTCCTGTGTGGCAGGCTGCAGCGCACAGCACTTAGTGATGATGCACAGGCTGAGGCTGGTTACGCGGTCACAACCTGAGACATTCTTACACTTCAGACTGCACCCTGCGGGGCACATCACGCGTTCTGCTGTGAAGTAGCATGTTACCCTGGTACAGCTGGAGACCACGTCTCTGACTGCATCAAGAGCCATGACAAGGAGCTGACTGCACTGCCTCGGTTTGTCACTGTGTGCCATGATGTTTACTCAGCGGCACGACTGTCCAGTGCTGCCCTTCTCAGAACACAGCTCTGCAGCTGAGCAACACAGGTCTGAACTTCCGGCAAGAACACCCATCTTGACTTTTAAGAAGCCAGTATTTCAACATTTACAAAAATAAATATCACTAGAAACCCACACAAGACCTTGGAGACTTCTCACTTTGAGTGGGGCTCATTCTCTGGCAGAGCAACGCTCTCACTCCAGCTTTGCCTGAACTGGGGCTCACAGCAGCAAACCAGCACTGCTGTGTACCTCTGTAACCTGCCCTGCCCTATCCTTATCTGCAGGCAGGCTTAACCTTCTGGTGTGTCACAGATTCCCATCCAGCTGGCCCCTGCAGCTATCACCTTTCGAGGGCTGTGCCCAGCAGCCCGATTGTGTGAGGAGCTGAGACTGGCAAGTGGGGCAGAGCCATGGCACTTGGCACTGGGCTTGAGACCAAGCCTGGCAGACCACGGACTGATTTCTTGCACAGGTGGAATAAAGGGCCATGGGTGTAGGAGCTGCCTTCTGGAACACAGCTGGTTGGTTCCTCTCCACACCTCACTTTTTTGGGGCCTCTGTTCTATCCACAGCTGAGAGGGGCCCCACAGGATGAGTGAGGGAGCTGTCCTGCAGGAAGAATAAACAGAGTCTCCTGGCCCAGCCCAGCTCCCTGGTGTCCTGGCAGTAGGACAGCATGCAGCGATTTACACCCTTCTCCCTTCCAAGAGGCTATTCTAGTCATCTCAAGTGTCCATGTGGTTTTGATCTTAAAACTGGTGGAATGAAGTTATTGCTTCTGTGAAAGGGATTTAGAGGCATTTAAAAAAAAAAAATCCTTTTCCCTCCATAGCCACACTGTCAGGCACAGAGATGCAGATCCCAGTGAGAAAGGAACTCTGGCAGGGCTCTGTCGTAAATCAGAAGGAGCAACAGCAAAAGCCCTCTGTAGCCCCTGACTCGCCTGTGGAGCACTTTCAAAGCATATGTGTAGTCTCATCACAGACAAGAACATGTCTGGAGGGCCAAAGGACCTGGGCACAGTGAGCCAAGGGCCAGGCCCCAGGGCGAGGGACAAGTCCACAGTACGCCCTGTAGCAGGGCTTGCAGCACATGTTCTGACAGGTCCAGAATGCTGACGCTGCGGACACACTGGAGCAGAGTCCATTTCCCATGTTTCTAGTGCAGGCAAACGGCAGGGTTTGCCCTTTGCTTGCTAAGTGTATGAAGATCATTGCACAAAAGCACAGAATTTTCAGTGCTCTTTTCTTTGAAAAGGAAGGAAATTAGCATAAAAAAGGGATATTCCTGGACCCTGCCACTGAAACCATAGTCACGGCACACCGTGGGCGCCATCCCTGAGGAGTTTCTATGTCTGGTTCCCAGACAAACTCAGTGATGGAGGATGGATAAAAGAGCCTCTGGATTCCTGGGTGGCAGAGCAGTTCCCTGGCCTGGGGCCAGGCTGAGAGGGCTCTGAAGCAGTGCTCCCCGATCACCTGAGCCACCAGCTCTCCCGACTGAAGCTGGCACTGAGGGAGGACAGGCAGTGTTGATGAAAACAGCCAGATGGGCAATTCTGCTGACAGGAGCTTTGTGTGCTGGAAATGCCTTGGAAGTGGTTTCTCTGTACATTTATAAGAATTTTACATTCTACTCCTTAATATGCTGAGAGAGACAAGCTACTTATAAAATAGAGACTTCCCGTCTATTTTCCCTTGGGATTTAAAAATAATCAGTAGGCGTCATGATGAGATCTTGTTGCACTAGGTCAGACTCGTCCCAAAAAGCAATCAAGAAATCTCCGGAGGATGAGTCTAAATTCTCCATGATTTCCTACTTTTCCCAGTTGTCTCCTTCCCAGTGTAACACAAACATAAACCACCAGCTTCAGGTCTGTCCTTAGAAGACACTGAGGATGGCTTAGTCTTGGGGAGGGAGAAGGGGGTGCAGGGAATGAGGTAGCTTCCTGATTTCCTGCCCTGCAAATCACGCAGCAGAACACGGCTCACTCTACCCACGGCAGCGCCGGGCCGCCCGTGTCCCCTTAGGACTTTGATTAACTCTGCCCAGTGCTCTCTGCAAGGGTGTGGGCTCAGGGAACCCCGCGCCTGGGCAGAGCCCAGATCGTCCGCTCGGTGTGAAATGGCAGCTCTGCTGGCAGTAGGCGAGGTTCTGAGCCCGGGGAAGGCTGGCTGAGACTGTCTGGCATTAGGTAAGTTTCCAGAGCACGCGACCTCGGGCTTGAGGCTTGAAAAAGGGCAGAAAAAGCAGGGAAGGAAGAGCCCTCGAGAAGGAAGATCACCAGCAAACGCAAAGCTGTGGGGCAGGAAGCGGGCTGGAGGGGCAGCAGGCCCCGGAGGCGGCGCCCGCGGTGCCCGGACCGCAGGACGCGGGGAGTCTCCCGGGGCGCAAGGCGAAGGCTGCTCCCAGCCGGACGCCTGCGCTGCCCCCGCACCGGGAGCTGCGACCCGTGCAGCGGTCTCAGCGGTAATCAGCGCTCGGACGGCTTTAGACTTTGGAAAACTTGGGTATGGGATTTTGGGGGAGGGGCGCTCCACCCGAAGGTGCCGGGGTCAGCACCGGCAGGGGTGGTGAAACACGCGGCGCAGAGGGGACCCGGCCCCTCTCCTCCCCCCAGCTGCGCTCAGCGAGGAGGACGCAGAGCGCGGTCTCTGCGGGGCGTCTGCACACCGGGGAGCACTGCCCTGCCCTGGAGAAGGGTACGCTTGAAGATTTACCTTGAGACCTAATGATGAGTGAAATAAATCAGATACACAGCTTATGTATCACATGGCTTCCCGTACAGGAGAAACCAGAGAAGGGACCGAGGTCTTCTGCAAATGGGAAGAACAATAGACGGAAGGCAGTGGGAGGATGGGGGAGGGCAGATGCAAGAAGAGTTAATTTGTGTTATGACCCACTTCCCACGATGAACGTGATCATCACGAACTACAAACGTGTTCTAACACAAGTGAAAGTTAACCCGTAAAGCTCTCCGATGTGAACTCGGTCTCCCCTCTTCAGTAAAACAACATTAAATATTTCAGATGGTCAGTCTGGGCATAGTATGTGGCTGTGCACCAATCAGTGCCTACTTTTTCTCCCACCATCAAGATATTTAAGTGTTCTCTTTAACTGACCTATTATTTTACACCATGAATATACGGGGAGGGTGAGAAGCCGTATCGAGCAGGAATCTCGAATGTCCTAGTCAGTAATTTTACACTTGAGGAGATTTTACTTAGTAGAGTACTTGCTTGCAACTTCAAATTACATACAGATTTAAAGCTGAATGTATTCATACTAGGTCTGGTGGTGCACATCTGTAACTCAGCACTCAGGAGGCTGAGACGGGGACTACAGTTTGTTCAAAGCCAACTTGATCTGCATAGCAAGACCTTGTCTAAAAATGCCACAAACAAACAAAACTGTAAATGTAACAGTCCCACAACAGATTTGGCGACCTTCATACCATTTTATGGGCCCAAATATAACATGAGCTCATTTTCCAAACTGTCTTCTGGGAAGAAGGCGCAGCCTAGCAGTGTGTCCTGGTGAAGTTCTGCGCTCCCTCTTCCACCCTAACCGGGGGACGGGTGTGGAAGGAGCGCCAACCTGAGAGGACAAAAAGCCACAGTCCCAAGTGTGCCTGGCGCCCAGGGGAAACACACTGGGAGAGTGAGGCCCGAGGGCTCTGAGACCTCACCAATTCTCTTTTTAAAATTTTATTGGTACATTTTAGAAATTCGTAACAGTCACATTTATCATGGGGCATTTGCACCTGTACATAATACATCTTTCTTCTTTGTTTCACATTTTCCTCCCCTCCTTTCAACTCCTCTTCATTTACAAAAGCTTGTTTCCATTTTTTCTTCCATTCTTTTTTTCTTTTCCCTTCCTTTTTTCCCCTCTCCCCCTCCCACTTGAAGATTTTCTTCCCATTTCTCAATATCTAGTTTACTTCGGTTCTTATTTACACTTTCAGTTCTGATACTAGAGAAACAATGTGGTATTTACAAATACATGTCCGATCTAATTCACATAGGGTTATGGTCTCACAGGGCATCCGGTGAGCTGAAAATGTCTCAAGCTTATCCTTATGGCAGGACAGTACTCCACTGCATTAAACAAATCTTTTTTCCCCATTCATCAGTTGATGAGCATTTGGGCTGTTTTCAAGATTTAGCTATTACAAACTGTGCCACTATAAACATGGGTGTGCATATATCACTGTGGTATGATGCTTTTAATTCTTTAGGGAAGATACCAAGAGGGGACTACCTGGATCAAATGGCACCTCTACTTTTAGTTTTTTGAGGAATCTCCACATTGATTTATGCAGTAGTTACCCCAGTCTACACTCCCATCAACAATGGAGAAGAGACCCTTTCCCCCACAACCTCACCAGCATGTTACTGATTTCTTGATGATAACCATTCTTTCTAAAGTGAGATGAAATCTCACTGTTGTTTTAATTTGCATCTCTCAAATGACCAATGATGTTGAATATTTTTTCATATATTAATTTGTTATTTCTACTTTTTCATCTGAGAGGTATGTACTCATTTCAGATGCTGATTTTTGGATTAGGTCTTTTAAATTTGGGAAGTCTGTTTTTGAGGTTTTTTCATATATTCTAGATAGTAGACTTTTGTCTGAAGAATAGCTGGCAAAATTTTTTTCCGATACTCTGGGTTGTCTATTCACTCTCTCAGTGGTTTCTTGTACTGTGCAGAAGCTTTTCAGTAAGATGAGATTCAAGTTGTTGATTCTTTGGAGATTTCCTGTGTGATCAGGGTTTTGTTCATAGTCTTTGCCTACACCAATGTCTTTAAGAGTTCTACCTACTTATTCTATCTTTCAGCAGATTTAGTGTTTCTGTTTTTATGTTTAGACCTTTGATACATTTTGAATTTAATTTAGTGCATGGTGAGAGATATGTGTCTAGTTTTAATTTTAAATATGTGGAAAGCCAGTTTTTCCAGCACCATTCATTAAAGAGCCTGTCTTCCAGTGAATGTGTTTGTACCCTTGCCAAAGATAAGGTGGCTGAGTATGTCCAGAGTTGTTTCTGCATCTTCACATCTATTCCACTGATGGATGCTTGGGCCTGCCCCCACCCCATCAAGTACTATGCTGTTTTTATCACAGTAACGTTGAAGCATAATTTCAAGTCAGGGACCGGGATGCCCTCTAGCTTGCCTTTACTGTCCAAAATTGTTTGCACTATTCTAGGTCTCTTCTGGCTCCAAATAAATTTCAGGAATGTTCTTTCTAATTCTGTGAGATATTGGTATTTGGACCAGGATTTCATTAAATCTGCATAACAATTTTGGAATTATGGCCACTTTTTCACTATATTGGATCTTTCTACCCAAGAGCAAGGGATATATTTTCATTTTCTGATATTCTCTTTAATTTCCTTTTTCAGAGTACTGTAGTTTTCAATGTAAAAGTCTTTTACTTCCTTCTACTGATTCTTAGGTATTTCATTTTATTTAGATGCCTTTGTGAGAGGTGTTGTTTCCCTAATTTGTCTCTCAGAGAGTTTGTTATTTGTGTACAAGAAAGCTATTGATTTTTGAGCACTGACTTTGTATCTAACTATGCTACTGAACTTGGTTATTAAATCTAGAAGTCTTTTGTTGGGAGTTTTTGGGGTCTTCTATGTAGAGGATCATGTCATTTGTGAATAATGATAATTTAAGTTCTTCCTTTCCCATTGTTATTCCTTTTATTTTTTTTTTCTTTTGTAATTGCTCTAGCAAATGTTTTCAGAACTGTATTGAATAGGAGTAGTAATAGTGGATATCCTTGTCTTGTTCCTGATTTTAGAGTGAAAGCTTTCAGTTTTTGTCCATTTACTATGATAATGGTTGTTGATCTGTCATAGATGGCTTTTATCAGACTGAGGTAAAGACCATCTATTCCAATTTTCTGTAGGATTCTTATCATGCATGGGTGTTGGATTTCATCAGACACCTTTTCCGTACCTATTAAAATCATGTTTTTTGTCCTTGTCTTTGTTAATATGAAGTATTATGCTTATTGATTTGTTCATGTTGAACCATCTCTGGGATGAATTCTTCTTGGTCACAGTGTATAATCTTCTTGATGATTTGCTTCATTGTGTTTGTCAGTATCTTACTGAGGATTTTTTTTATCTATGCTCATTAGGGAGACTGGCTTGTAGATCTTTTTTGGTTGACTTCTTCTCTGGATTTGGTTAATATATGCTTTCCAGGAGTGAATTTGGGAGTACTGCTTCCCTTTCAATTTCATTAAAGAGTTTGAAAAGTAGCAGCATTAGGTCTTCTCCAAATTTCCTGTAGAATTTGGCATAAATCCATCAGGATCTGGGCTTTTCTGTGCTGGTACAGTTTTAATTACATCTTCAATTTCATTGACTGATATTGGTTTATTTTGAATTTTATATCTTTTTAATTTAAAATTTAAAAGAGGTTTTGGGGCAAAAGTAGAGAAATAGAAGAAGAGGAAGAGATTAGAAGCAAGGCTGGAGGACAAAGATAGATTATGAGAAATTTGGGAAACTGATGAATAAGACAGAAGAGAAAGAGAGAATGAAGAAATATAAACAAGAACAGAACACAACAACAACAAACTAGAAACGATGCTCACATTCATCTAAAAACAAGAACAATCAAGAAAAAAGGGAAAAAACTAAAAAAAGGAAGAAAAGAAAAAGAAAGGTCCACTTCAGGGTGTGTCTCTGCTGTCATTGGTAGACGACTGGGCAGAGGAGCCCAGCCCAGATCCATCCTGATTAATCTCAGCAAACCAGCCACTGACTGATTTAGGGCAGAGTAGTGGATAATCCCAGTGAGCACGCACCTTTAGTTCCACTGGCATTCAGGTTAATTTCTGGCTGTGAGGCTGGGACCTAATTTATTCAGTCTACAACACTCTTGTGCATCCTACACGCTTGAACTCAGCTCTGCATCACCTGACAATGGAGCTGCTAGGTGGCGCCAGCCCCCGCTGCTGAGTTCTGAGCACAGCGGGCTCCTCTCCATGATGGCCACTGGCCAGTCACCCTCTCCTGGGGGCTTCTGAACCAGAATAACTCACCAGCCACTATATCCACTGCTCTGTCCCACTGCTGCATTTCTCCTTGGAGGATTCTGGGGTCTCCAGCAGTCACCATGTGTCTGCAGGTTTGAGCTGCCCCTCCCAAGCAATGAGTCAGTCAGGGCTCAGGGAGAAAGCGCCACTTGCTACCTCCTTCTTCTGCACTGAAGTCTCTCTTTTTGCTCTCCCCATTGGCTTTAATTGTTGCTTCAAATCCTTGCTGGGCTCCAGGGACCCGTTTCCCTCCTCTTCTCTTCCTCATGCTCCTACATTCCAGGGTATGGACACCAATACTTGGAGAGGCTCTTTCTCTCCTGCTCACCACTCCACCATCTTCCTCTAAGTCCATCTCACAACTTCTAGTGTTGGAAGTTGCTATAAACAAGCCTTTAAAAATCACTTTAAAAAGTAATAGAATTATGTGGGCCAGAAATGTATCATATGAGTTTAACACAGAGAACATTAAATCAAACCACACTGACATTCTGCAAAATAACTGGTCAGTGAATTTTAAATGCACAAAACCTAAGGCAGAGGAGGAAGTATGAAGATTACAGGAGAGCAAAAGGCAGAACAGCGAGATGTTTCCTGCTCCCAATCTTGATCTTAGACTGAAACACAGACATTAGCCTTTTGGAGGGGCCTCAGCTACTCTGACCTTCTAAATAAAAACCCAGGGTTCCCTTAGTTACACTAACAACGTCAAACACACAAACTGTGGTACTTAAATATTTAGTTTAGTTTAGTTTAGTTTTTTTTTTGGCTAAGATAATAAAGCACATGATCTCAACAGTCAGTGTATAATGAATTCATGAAAAAATTCTGTAAGTGTAAAAGGGAAAGAGATGTTTAAAAAAATCTTCAGAATTTATTTTTTTCCTTAAAAAATTTAACATCTTTACTAAAGTAAAGGTAATATCTTTTACTTCATCAGTTTTTGTGCTTTAATTCATTCCTTATTCAGCCACAGACATGAAGTCTTCTCTTCTGAAGGAGCCTATATCACGATGGCACAATCAAACAGCAGGGCAAAAGCACAGCCTGCTGCTCCAGGCCTTCTAACACCCAGAGACCAAGTGCCTATTTGTCTAATTACTCAGAACACTGGTGCAGGTGTGCACGCTTATTTGTAATTCATTTTGTTAACAAGATGTGGATCTTAAAAATGCCCAAAGGGGCCAGGTGTGGTGGTGCATGCCTGTAATCCCAGCAGTTGGGAGGCTGAGGCAAGAGGATCACTTCAAATTCAAGGCCAGCCTTGCCTACCAAGTGAGTTCAAGGCCAGTCTGAACTGTATAGTGAGACCCTATTTAAAAAAAAAAAAGTCAAAAACAAAACAAAAACAAAAACACACCCAAAGGCTACAAGTTAACACTTAACAACCAGCATGGTAATTGGCACTAACAAGTGGGCACTGCACGATGATGCTGCCTAAGTACAGCCCTTAGCAGCTGTGACCTGGTCCCACTCTGTCCTCACCCAGCACCTCTCGCAAACAGAGGCCAGAAATCATAATTCTTTTTCAAAACATTACTCTATCTTCAAAATTCTGACAGCTGTGCATCCTAAAATCCCAGGCAGAGGGTTTTCATGATTAATGGGCTAATGGGAAGCACTGGGTTGTTTGAACCACGAGCACTCAGGTCCAGCTGCCTGGCCGTCTGGAGACCTCCCCACAGGCACAGAGGCCATGCAGCCCAGAGCACGGCTCCAGGCCCTGCCCCTTGGCCATGCAGTCCGCCTGCCTTGCCCCCGTGGGCATCCAAACTGACCAGGGCTGCTCCGACTGTGTCCATCTGTACTGATCGCAGTCTGGTGAGAGGTTTTGGTCCAAGGAACTCTTTGGCCACAGAAGGGAGAAATTCTAAACATCACTAAACATCTTGTCTTAAGAATAGCCACAACTAAAATGTATTTACTATGGGTTTAGGCAGGATTTCTGCCTCACATCAGGAGGGGCTCGTGCTAGCAGGTGGTAAGGGAAAAAGGTGTCTTGGAGACACAGAAATGAGCCTTCCATCCCTGCCTAGTGCTGTAATTTTGGGCATGTTATCTGCCATCACCATGCCCCATATTATCTGCAGAAAGAAATTACCTCATATTATCTGCAGAAAGAAGTTACCAAGGATAGATGTGAGGATTCTAGAAAATGTGTACTATTAGTGCATGATAGGTATTGATAATATTGATTTCTGTGTGTGGATATTCTGTTCACAAAAGACATATATAACTTTATATTTAAAAGCCTTAAAGAGAAATAAAAATTTAATTGGCTTCATTGTTACAAACAAGTTACAATTTGTTAGCTATTTCCTAGTGAAGAGTCTAAATCTTAGAAATTTGAGAATCTGGAGATGTGTAGAGTTGCCCCGAAACAGGCCAGGTCACCTGCATGAGATGGAGATGCATGGTTGATCTATCCTTTTCTATCTTTTTGCTTATTAGGGGCCACACCAGAGCCATAGGGAGAGACCCTGAGGGAGGGGTCAGAGGAGACATCACAGCCATTTCCCAAGTCCTCTCTGCTCCCTTCCCTTGGCAGGAGAAGAGCCCTTGGCTGTGAGCAGGACGAAGTGGCCCAGGTAGAACTGGCAGGCCGTCCTCCAGGCAGGGTGGTGCTTCTCAATGGCCCTCACCTTGGGAAGGGAAGGAATCTTCTGGCTGACTAGGGATTTCTGATGGGTGCCTGTCTGTACTAACATACAGTCAGTGACCGAGGGTCTCCAAGGGCCTAATGCATCCCTCAAAGTGTCATTTATCCACTGTGACTACGCCACTTAAAGAGTTACGACCAATGATATGGAAACCACTTTGACTTTGTCAGAGAATCCAGCCGTCATTAAAGCAGACACAATGTTTCCATGGATGGAGAACAATCTCAGATCTTTTTTCCATGGGGCCTGAGTGTCCTGGGGCTCATCTGGGCTTGAGGCAGTGGGGGAGGCACTGGGAGCAAGGAAAGGATTCCAGGCACAGAGCAAAAGACAGGTGACCATGGAGGCATTTGAGAAATTCCAAGAGCCAGTGGGCAAGCAGGAGGGTCTCCAAACCCTCTATCAGCTTTGGATCTGCATTTACAGAGGACTTCAGAGGATCTCTGAACTCAAAACCTTTATATAGGATTTTATCTTTGTTTTCCAATTGTTCAACTCCAGAGCATTTCCTGGAGATCAGAATTAGCCCAGCTTGGCCACTAACAGCACATTGTCACACAGTGTTTAGGAAGGTCTTGTGCAGCTGAAATCCCCTCCTCCTGACACACCAAGGTCTCTGCTGCAACATCTCCACCAGGAGAGGCTCCCCAAACCCTACCCAAAGTGCTGGCAGCAGACACAGGAACAGACAGGACATCAGATGCCATGACTTTCCCATTCCTTGGTCTCTGTTCTCACCCTCTGAGCTGCCCTAGGGGCACCTGCCTGTCCGTCTTCATCCACCCCAGGAGCGGGCTCTTGCGTCATCACTGTTGCATCCAATCCAGTTCCTTACAGAGCATCTGAAACATGTGGTCTCCATCCAATAAACACTGGCCTCATGTGTGAACACAGATGCTCGAAGGAAGGCCTCACGTCTCCGACCCTTCCCAGCAAGGCTGACACTTGCACAAGGTTGCTGACACACTCGGGCTCCTGCATGTTCCTTCCGCATCTGGTTGTTTCAGCCCTCCATGGGAGCTCCTGAGAGTTTCTCTCCCAGCACAGGCTGTGAGGTCGCAGAGCACACCACATGCCGTGCCCATACCACAAACCTTCCCTGCTCAGGGAAACCACACCTCTGTTCTTACCGTACTGCTCCACAGAGCTCCTGAAGAGGAGAGAGGCAGAGGCACAGGTCTGGGACTCGATGTCCACGTCGCCCAGCCTCACAATCAGCTTCTTCCCCTCTGGGACCGCGATTTGCTTTTCACAAATGGTGTGATTGGGGTAAGTTCCTGGGTAGTTCTTAGATGTCATTGTGCCACTGTCCTGAGAGGTCACCATGTGCCCACAACCATCACCTGGCAGAAAAAAGAAAACAAATGAAAGATATAGGTGTGACCATTCTTATGAAGGACCGAGTCCAGTATAATCTCCAATTTCCGTATTTTATACCTCTTTTCTCTTTCTCTCTCTCTCTCTCTCTCTCTCTGAGAGGAGGAAAAGCTAATTTTATGACTGAATCATTAAGCAGTCTATGTCCTTTCAGGTTATTTTATGTGCTTCCCAGTTTAATCTTCTGTGCACTTGTTTCACAGGCTGCCTCAGAATGGAAAGCTGTAGGAAAGTCAGCATCCCGTCACACTCCTGCTTCCAGCCATCTGTTCCTGCTCGCTCAGCCTGTCCAGCCAGCGGAGACACACACTCGGGCCCAGCCATCCGACGCCAGTGTCATGTAACAGCCTGAACCAGAGCAAACTGAACTCACTCCACACACCATGCTGATGAGTGAAATAATGTACACGAAATGCTTCTGGCAGGATCTGAGGCTCCATTTAGAGGACTTTGCTGTGTGCATACAACTTAGCTGGGAATGGAGCCTAACAATCATCCTACACCTGTGCCTCTGTTAATGACAGCCACAGATCTGAGGGCTGCTGACACACACAGGAGGTATCATTAGGAAGGACTGAGGAGCTGCTGTCTTGAGCACATCCTACATACCAGGCATGACATGAACTGTCAGGGACAAGAAAGCAGCACAGCTGCCTCCTGGAGCCCGGAGGAAAATGAGAGACAGCCTCATGGCTGACTGACCAAGTCCAGGTGACATGAGCACTATCAAGGAAGCTCAGCCCAGCAGTGAGAGGGACAGAGAATGAGGCAAGAGAGACTTTGTCTCCAGATACTGTCATTGCCTCATCAAAACAAAGGCATTACCCTAAGACTTCTCCACATTGGGAAGGCCATCAATGAGGCCTGGCTGATAAAAGGTTCAAACTAACTGCACAAATACAATGTCCACGCAGCAGGCCAGGTGGCATACACTGCACCCAGAAGATAGCCTGGCCACCTGGGCTGTACACCCACCAAGGAAGCACACAGCCCAGGCTGGGCGAGGCAGGGCGAAGATCAACTGAGAAGGTACTGAGGCGGGAGGTGCAGGCCGCTCCCCTAACTCGGCCACAGGACATTGGCTGGGAGTCTGCAGGGCCCAGAGCAGCCGGGTCCTTCCCAGCCACCCCACCCCACCCTGGCCACAGAAGGAGTTGGCAGGTGTTACCTGACTTCTTCCCTTATTCTACTCTTGTCCTACTCCCAGGTTTCTGCCAGTGGTAACAGCAGAGGAAAATACAAGAAACCTGTAACCTCAGAATCCACTATACCCCCAGAGTCCCCAAGATCCTGAGGTTGGAGAGGAATTGAGTTGGTCCTCATGACCAGTGGGACAAGGAACATAGGGCAGACATGACAGAGGCAGTCAAGGATGGACGACCTGAGGCCTGGATAGGAACTAGGAGGATACCTGACAGAGGGAGCAGGCCAAGGATGGGCGACCTGAGGCCTAGATAGGAACTTGGGGGTTACGTGACAGAGGGAGGAGGCCCAGGGCAGGTGACCTGAGGCCTAGACAGGAACTAGGATATGTGACAGAGGGAGGCGGCCCAGGACAGGTGACCTGAGGCCTACACAGGAACTTGGGGGTTATGTGACAGAGGGAGCAGGCTGAGGGTGGTTGACCCAAGGTCTGGACAGGAACTAGGGGCATATGTGACCGAGGGAACTGGCCCAGGATAGGCGACCTGAGGCCTAGACAGGAACTTGGGGGTTACGTGACAGAGGGAAAAGGCCCAGGGCAGTTGACCCAAGGCCTGGACAGGAACTAGGGGCATATGTGACAGAGGGAGAAGGCCCTGGGCAGATGACCTGAGGCTTAGACAGGAACTAGGGGCAGACGTGACAGAGGGAACCAGCCAGGATAGGCGACCTGAGGCCTGACAGGAACTTGGGGGTTACGTGACAGAGGGAAAAGGCCCAGGGCGGTTGACCCAAGGCCTGGACAGGAACTAGGGGCATACGTGACGGAGGGAGAAGGCCCTGGGCAGATGACCTGAGGCCTAGACAGGAACTTGGGGGTTACATGACAGAGGGAGGAGGCCCAGGGCTGGCGACCCGAGGCCTGGACAGGAACTAGGGGCAGACGTGACAGAGGGAGGAGGCCGAGGGCAGGTGATCCGAGGCTTAGACAGGAACTAGGGGCAGATGTGACAGAGGGAGGAGGCCGAAGGCAGATAACCTGAGGCCTGGTCCTCCAGGCAGAGGTGTGGAAGTCACATGGTCTACAGAAAGGACCTGTGGACTGTCTGAAGTGGCAAAAGATGAAAGAGGTTAAAGAGAGATGGCCAACTTGGTAGGTAGAGCTGCAGCAATCAGGAACTGGAGTGGGGGAGGCAGGAAAGAAAGAAAAATGGGGAAACTTAGGGTCAATCAATAGGCTCAAGTTTGGTTGCAGGGAAAAACAAGAGAACACTAAGGCGGTTTTGGTTTTGCCTTGCTTTTATTTCTCAGGTGCGTGGATCAGCCAGGGTCTCATCCAGTTAGATAGGCACTCAGCCTACTGAGTTACAGCTCATGGGCCCACTTTTAATTTTGAGACAGAGTCTTGCTAAACTGTCCAGGTTGGCTTCAAACTTACAATCCTCCTGCCTCAGCCTCCGGAGAGGCTGAGCAGACAAGTGTGTGTCACCACACCTGTGACACTGAGGATCTAGTTCAGAAAAATGGGTGGACACCAAAGCTATGGAGACAGGAAGGCTGAGCTAGAGATGGATCACAGTGCAAAGGCTGTAAGCTTAGAGCTACGGTGGAGGTGACAGCTACCTGGGGGCTTTCAGAGGGCTTTGATTTAAAATCTGAGTTCTTTGCTTGCTTTTAAAGAAAATTTCACCTTACAGCTTCTCTTACAAACTGGAAGTCAGGCCACTCACAGGGGCAGACTTTCTCACAGGGCTGGCAACACAGTGGCCATACCTTTGTTCCTCAGCTTCTGCTCCTTGCTCTACCTGGGGCGTTGATTTTGAGCACCCAAGAAAGAGAGGCTGGGTAACCAGCACGTGTAACGTCTACACCATTGAGCTCTGGCCACAGGTGCAACACTTGCTCTCTTGGTTCCATGGATTCTCCTTTAATAAGAAGAAGGAACTTTATTAAAAGACAAGGTAGCTGAATATAAAATGAATAGCAGTCGACACGCCAAACACAAAATGAGTAGCAGTCAACATGTAATTGCTCAGCCTCACTTTGTACAGAGCAATGTGTGTGACAGGAAATCTCAGTGTGTCCTGATCATTCACTCCCATGTTCACTCCCTCCCAACTCTCACCAGAAGCCCAAGAGGACATCCTGATGCTGCTAGGGGTGCAGGTTTTTGCTTCATGTCCCTCCCCGGAAAACCACGATCTCTCAGGATGAAACCCCAAGAGCCTCTGTTCTGCCAGTACTCAGGACACAAAGGAACCGTGGAGTCCAAATTACTAAAAAGGAAACTCAGAGGCTGAAACCTGCTCTTGCTGCTGGGGGCAGAGAGTTCGTGAAGCACAGGCTGGAGGACAGGTCGCCTGTGGGTGTCAAGCCCCTCAGGGCCTTTGTCCTGTGTTCCTGTGCAGCTGTGACGACGTCAAGGCACATGGCAGAAACATGTCAAGGGGGAAAGGAAACACTCTCGGGAAATCGAGGCCTCCAGTGTCATCCATGCCTGCAAAGGAGAGCACAGAGGAGCCTGGGCCCCAACACTCAGCAGCTCGAGCCTTGCAGTCTGAGGGGTGCTGTCAGGAAGATGATGAAAGTGACTATCTTATGTCTCTTTCTGTTCCCTGTCCTGGGTGCCAGCGACAGCATCCTAGTTGTGATACTGTAATGACTGTTCAAGATGTTACCATCTTGCTATATTACAAAGGCTATACAGCAGCTTTCCACATTAGAATATAAAACATTTTTTTTCTTTTATTGTTTTGTTTTGAGACATGGTCTCTCTTTCATCCCCCAAAGAGCCAAACTTAATTGACTGACATTTTTTTTACTTTTCTTTTTTAAAATTTATTTTTAACCAAGTTTTTAAAAATGTTCTAATAGTTGGGCATTGTGATGCACATCTGTAATCCCAGTATTTGGGAAGCTGAGGCAGGAAGATTGCCAAGAGTCTAGAAAACTGTTTCAAAATAATAAAAAACAAAAACAACCAACCAATCTAACAAATAAACACTTTAAAAGGCTGAGTGTATTGCTATGTAGCTTAGTGGTAGAGTGCTTGCTTAGCACGCACTGAGCTTAATCCACAACATGGGGTAAAGATGGGATGATGCCTCCTAGTAAATGTAGCTGATACTGGCTGTGGTTATTATGTTCATTGATAGGTGACAAAATCATTGGTTAGAAGGCTTGGAAAAAACTTTAAATGGAGAGAGGAGGCTAAACACTCAGGGGGACCTCAGCATGACCATGTGTGAAACCACCAGATATGATGCATCTCCCAGTGGGATGAAGTATGCTCTCCTCACCTTTGCCCTGAAATACTCCTGCATCAGTGCAAAATATGTGAATCAATAACCTTGAATGGACCTTGAAGCTCACCAAGTGTCTACGGTTCACTTCCAGTCAAAGGATACGCAGGAGACAGAGGCACATGTTTCCTAACACCAGGAGGCAGCTGCTGGCTGGATCCAAGCTGGGACAGAGTTTCCTCCACAGTGAATTGTATGAAGAAGCCCAGATATGTTTATCCTAGATTAAAGGAAACTTAAGAAAGCCACAATAACCAAGTGAACCTTGCTTGGATCCTGATTTGAAAAACTAACCTTGGGGCTGGGGATTTAGCTCAGCAGCACAAGCACCTGTCTAGCAAACATGAGGTCATGAGTTCAATCCCCAGTACCAAAAAAAAAAAAACAAAAACAAAAAAACCTAACCTTATAAAAGATTTTTAAAAGGTAATTGATTTGTTAAACAATATTGGAATTATTACTTTTATTAGCTATGATAATGGTATTGAAGTTACATCAGGAAAAATGCCATTTTTAGAGATGCTTACTAACATACATGGGGCTGAAATGACAGAAGGTCTGTTATTTGCTTTAAACTACTGAGCAAAAAGGGGAAAAGAAAAACTTTATGAAAAGGAAATAATGATGGCTTCTGTAGCTGGATGATGAGGATTCGCTGTACTAAAATAAATTACAGGCTAAAAGTCATAAAATTCAATCTTTACCAGGAAACAAATAAAACTATTTTAAGATTAGACTTCATGCAAGGCTTTGCAGAAGGAGGATGAGAGGGCAGGGGCCACCACTACACAGAATATACTCCATTCTTCCTAGTGTCACTGCCAAAGCATGCAGTGGCTAATCCATGTATCACCTCCTTTCTTCCCCAGAAAGTAAGCGCCTCTCTACATGCCAGGGGTCCCTCCAAAAGGCATGTGTTTTGGCATTTGTTCAGAGCCATCTGGTCTGTGAGAGAGGCCAAGTTACAGAAACAGAACTGATTTTGCAAAGTTGTAAGTACTCATAAATATGTTAGATAGAATGCTCACAGTGAGCTGCATACAGAATTTAATTAATTCTGAACATTTGGAATAATCTTCATTTGAAAGTAAGGGTCAAACTATTGTATTTCCATGCAATAGGGTATTAAGGAAGTTAGTTATGTTTTAGAAGAATATTTAACTCTAAAACAATATGTAATAACATACACATGGATTCATAAATAGAAATACGTATGTTTACTTCTGTGGTTTGAGTTTACAAGTGGTTTTCATCTTATTTGTACATTTATCATATATAATTAAACACACCAAATTCACCCAATGCTCTTCACAGCAATCAAGGTTACTTTAGCACTGGTCATTTATTATGACAGGAAAATATCTGCCATCAACCAATATGCTCATACTGTCATTAAGAATTCATGAAACCACAGTTAGGAGTCTGGCGTGATGCAGTCTCGTTCCAAGGGGCTCAGAGCGAGGCGGAGAGATGTGCTAAGGAGTGATTGTGAGAGTGAGGTGGCTGGTGTGGAGCCTGCCTGCGATGTGGGCGATGTGAGTGCTAGCTCTATCTGCCGAGGGCCTGAGAGGCTGTACCTCCACCCTTCAGCCTTCAGCCCCATTCAGGAAGAATGGAACCCTAAAGATGTGAACCGTCTTCTAAAAAGGCTTAAAGCGGATATTGGTGCTTGTTTATGTGAGCTGCTGCTTTATTTAGTCTATGCTAATTCCACCCACTAAGAAAGCAAAACAGTAACTTCCTGAAAATACTATTTCCCTTTGATAAGAAGTCATGTTCCACTAACAGGAAAGCAAACTGAGATACACCAAGCATGGACATGGCTCTACAATACTAGAAAGCATGATCTAAGCTTTAAAAGAAAACTTTTAACTGAGTTGTACTTGTTGGAAAGTGATTTGGGTAAATTAGAAGGAATCTTGATAAAAATGTTTTTCAGATGATTACTGGTAATCCCTAGTGTAACACAGCAGCCTCAAACTATTTTCATTAAGACCAGATTTTTCATCATGAATCAAGTGAGCACATAGGGACACATGTACAAATGCAAGAAACAAAAGTTTAATAATAATTATGTTATTACATGTAATGCACTGTCACAATTTCTAGTTAAGTCTATTCCACTATTTAAAGCCGACCAGCAGTGCCTACTGAGTTGCTAGTCAAGACTAACGGTCTCCACTAGCAAAGTGAGACAGAGCTCTACACTGCCCTGAGAATGAAAAGGTTCTAGAAACACGGTTTCCTTTCAGCTTCATCCTTGTTCTCCTGATATTCAAGTTACAACAGATCTACACACACACACCATGCGCGTGCGCGCGCGCTCACCAGCGTGGGCGGGAGAAGAGCTCCTCCCATCGGAGGTGGAGGGCGCTCCTGACAGCTACAGTCTTCCAACCACACAGGCCGCCTGCGGTTACTACAGAGCCCTTCCTTTGTCTGATGTGTGGCAGACAGATTTCCCAAGACACCCTCATGCCACTGCAGGGTACATTCCTTTATCAACTTGGCTCTTTGCTGACTGTGCCTAACTATATACTTTGCATGTTGTCAGATGAAATGGAAAAACAAAAGAATGGCCTATGTGGCTACATGATAATAAAAAAGGTTAAGCAGAAATTGTGATGGTAAAACAAACTGTGATGCTAAAACAGAACAATTACTCAGAATCCTGAGTTTTCCTGAAAGGAACATTCCGAAAACGGCATGGATCTAGACTGGAGCATGTGACCAAGTTCTCTGAAACCACCCAATCATCTCTTTCAATCTTATTCTCACCACACAAAATGCATGCTAATGGTAAAACTACTCGTCAGTGACAGTGATAACGGTTTTTGCCTCAGCAGATAAAGACATTAGAAATTAAAAAGGAAAACAAGGGACTTGTTAAAATCTCTAAATGGGATGTCTCTAGCCAATGTTCCAGTCAGTTCCAATCAGCGAGTCTGAATGTATGAAAGTGAACGGGGTCCACTGTGGAACAGGGTCCAATGTGGGTCCACCTATGACTCTCTACATAACGTGTGTTTACTTCCATTGTTACACAAAGACATCAGCAATGTCCATGCTAAGAGATGCAAAAGCTTCAGAATTTACACTTAATGGGGAAGAAAATTCAAACCTAAGCCAGTGTTATTTAGTGGGCTATAAGGAAAATCAGTGGAAATTCTATAGTTCTTGGTCTCTTTCCTGTTTTTTTGTTTGTTTTTCTTTTTTTAAGTTAAAGATTTCTGGCAGGGCTGCAGGGTGAAGATGGAAGGTTTGCATATGTCATTTTCTAACTTCATGAATTATTTCCATGTGCTTGGAAGTGACCAACTACAGCACTGCCTAGGTCCCTGCACAGCCCTGCTGCACACTCACACAGTGGCACCCTGCACCTCTGCCGCTCATTCATCATCTGCAAATGCAGGCAGCAACAGAGCTTTGCCAGTGTACTGTGCTCATTAAGAGAAACAGCACAGGACAACCGGATGCGAAGAGTCCAATATATTGTAGCAGCTCTGATTTCTGTTTAAAATGCTATGCAGATTAAAGCATCAACCTGGCAAGTGCTAGGTTGTGAGTTCAATCCCTGGTACCAAAAAAAAATTTTCCTCTGAATTTGTTGACTGCCCAAATCCCATCACTCACTGACCACGTGACTCTAAGAAGGCACCCCCTTTGCATCAGTTTCCTCATCTTTAAAATTACCAGCTACAACTGGGTGTGCTAGATAAAGCTGAGGCTGTGCATGCCCAATGTGTTAACTTGCTGAGCAAGTCTAATTAGAATGCATTTCCCAACATCCACCCAATTGTCACTGCCAGGTGAGCACATTCCAAAGCATATCCTCCTATGGTTTATAGGAGGTCAGGCTACTGGTCCCCAAAAGAGAGCTGCAAGGTGGATGAGCTCACAGAACTGCACTTTCCTTCACCACAGGACACCTCGAGCCCTCACAGTGCAGAGGGAAGTCTAACTGGGGACCTGGCTTGCAGGGTTCCCAGGGAACTTTATTGGTTGCAAGTCTCCTGGAAGCTGCACTCCATGGAACCCATGGGAGGACCCTGAAGGAGTCACTCATGAGGGAGACACACAGAGGGACCGAGCCGGGCTTCCCCGATCAAAGGTCCAGCGTGGAGAAGCAGACTTTGTTCTTGGAGGTCTGAGAATGACACTGAAATGACTATGTGATTTGATTTCAAACCTACCACTTTTTCCACTTTTTTTAAGTTGCAAGTTCTTTGAAGGAGTAGATGACAAACTAGGTATGTTACTTAAAAGAAGTTTCTTAAGTTCACAGGTGAAAATTTAAGAATAAAACTTGTTTGCATAGCAAAACAAATCTGAGACAATTATTTTCTTTATGTTAATAGATGCTTGGAATAAAGAAGTCAGAAAAGTGGCTGCCACTCTTTACTAATAATGTTGGACACTGATGTTATACCTGTGCTACTGTTTAAACTGAAAATAAACTAAGAAATCTTTCCAATCTGTAGAACATGCATTGTTCTCTAACTCTGGTTTTGTGTCATATGTTGATACCACCAATATTCAGATAAAGTGTAATAGCCAGCTAGGCTGTGGTACATGCCTGTGATCCCAACTGAGAGAGACAGAGGCAAGAGGATCTCAAGTTTGAGGCCAGCCTGGGCAACTTGGAAACATAATGAGATCCTATCTCAAAATCAAGATAAAAAGGGCTGAGAATGTAGCTCAGTGTAAAGACTCTGCTTTCAATCCTTAGTATGGTAGAGATAAAAAGGGGAAGGAAAGAAGGAAGAAAGAAAAGTCAAAAAGTAAGAAAGGAGGGAAGAAAGAAAATTGATACTGACTTTGACTTTTCTATCTGGACTTTAAAAAAAAAATATTCCCAAGTACAAAATTTATCTCAGCTATAAAATATTAAAAGTGTAAACAATTTCTCCTTCACACATTTTTTTTTAATTTTCATATTTACAGTTTTCAAAAACTCAGTAAGAAGCCAGGCGTGGTGGCTCATGCCTGTAATCCCAGCACTTGGGAGGCTGAGGCAGGAGGATCGTTGTGAGCTAGAGACCAGCCTGGGCTACAAAGTGAGCTCAAGGCCTGCCTGAACTACATAGCGAGACCCTGTCTCAAAAAGACAAAAAAAAAAAAAAAACTCAGTAAGAACCAAAAAGAAATGTAAAAGAGCATTTTTTTATATAAAAGGCAACATACACAGAATGTTCTGAGTACTTTATATTATCTTAGTCATTACAGTTATATTTGATAGTTCTTCTTCTTCTTTCTTTTTTTTTTTTTTGGTATCGGGGATCAAACTCATGACTTTGCACTTGCCAGGCAAGTGCTGTGCTGATGAGCTATACCCCAGCCCATGATGCTCTCTTTAAATTCAGTCATGAAATAGGTTGCATACGTATGTGCACATACACCATTTTAGAGTGGATCTCAGATACCTGCGTGCACGTCCAGAGCATATGAAGGACAGTTCCAACACCACACAATGGAACCAAGCATGCCACCCCCACATGTCCCTCATCAACATCCTTCTACGTGTGCACTGATGGGAGCTTCGGGACGCAGAGGGACTCAGGTGGTGGGGCTGAGCTGGCATCTGAACCCTGCCTGACTCTGGAGCCCAGAGAGACAGGATGACTGCACACCAAGGCCACCTGGTCCAAGGGGCCCATCTGAGAGGTCAGGGCACCACACAGGGAGAGGAAGGCAGGGCCTGAGCGCTTGTTCCTATAAGCTGCACAACCAGTAGGAGAGCCCACGTTACATTTTGTTGTTCATAGTAATGATCTTTCACCTCAAATTTTATTTATTTATTTATTTTTTTTGTACTGGGGATTGAACTCAGAACCTTGCACTTGTCAAGCTAAATCCCCAACCTTTTCGCCTCAAAATTAACATGAGGAAAACAATCATGTTTAATTCAAGATTTCTTTTTCTTTTTTGTTTTGTTTTGTTTTTGGTACTGGGAATCAAACTCACAACCTAGAACTTGCCAGGCAGGTGCTTATGTAACTGAGCTAAATCCCCAGCCATAAGATTTCTTTTTCTTATTAAAAAAAATAAAATTCCATGGCACTCTTTTTAATGATTTTAAGTCCTCCCTCTAGGCTGATAGGGGAATAGTGTAAGAAGAAGCAGCAATTTCTCATCTAGGAAAAGCTATTCACTTTGCTTAGCTCCTGGAAGTTGCTCTGTAAGAAACCTTGGGTGGGTTAAAGTGCTGCTTTTCAAACTTCAACATGCACCCGATGTCCTGGAGATGCAGTTAAAAAGCTGGGCCTGATCGTCCACATTTCTAAAGCATACTTGGTAAGGTTCCTCCTCTTGCTGGTTCCTGAAGGGTACTTTCTGAGCAGAAAGGCAACCTTGTGCTGACAGGGACTTTTGTAAGAGGACTGAAGATTAAATTTTTTAGTATCTATTCCTAAAATCTCTTTGCAATTCTTTGATATTTATTTTCACTCTGGATTTCACTTATGAGTCCTAGACAAGCAAAAACAACTTCTAGGATCTACATTTAAGCCAGAGTGACACCTCAGACCCCAGGATCAGAAATGTCAATTTGGGAATTACTGGAGCATGTTGTGGAAAATACACAAGAGAAATAGATTAGAGTTTGGGGGAGCATATGTGCACATACTGTAGATGAGGGGAAAAGCAAGTAAGGTTTCCTGACCAGAAAAGGGCACTCTCTGAGGGGAGAAGGATGACCCCTAAGAAGTAGGAAGTACCAGAATCAAGAAAAAAATAAACCTTGTAAACTCATAACATGTTTCAGTGCCTGAAAATTGTGCTGCATTTGCGTGGTCTGTGTTTGCAGTGCTGAATACATCACCCTCAACAGAAGCACATGGCTAGCTCTTAATTAGGATTTCCAAAAGTCCTAAGATTTCTGTGGCAAATGGGATCACCCATAAGAGAAACCAAACACTACTAATTTAAAATTTTATTGCATAAATAACCCTCTGACACTGTTCCTCCAAGATTTCCTTTCTTTAGCATGTTATGCTCTGGATATGAGCATACATGGGTTTTCTTGTATGACCAATAAGTGACCAAATGAAGGCATCTAGGACTCAACACATGGTCTTGTACCCACTTGGGACACACAGAATGAATATGCTGGGGATAAGTGAGATGATTTCTCTGCATCCCTTAACAGTGCTCAGAACTACTGGAATTGAATTAGATGCAAGCAACACAATAAATGCAGACATATTTGAAGATGGGGTTTATACTAAAATGTTATCTCCATCAGAAAGCCAACTGGGCAAGTAACAATGACTTAAGCCACTGAGCAAAATGTTGTTGGGAAGTCATTCTCCTCAGTCAGAGATCATCACTCCAGAGTCTTTGAAGGTCTTAACAGGAAAAGGCAGAGTTATGACTTAGACATAAAGCTTTCACTTCCTAAAGTCAGTGGTGATTCTTAGCATCACCAAATGCAGAGCAACAACAGTCCTCTTGAGCTGCCTTGGAGTCTGCTTATCAAAAATGCTTAGCCCAAGTCTAATTATGCCTTCACACCTAACTTCAGGTTCATGAAAGAAAGGCAGGGGATAGTGTACCAAGTAAGACTCACCATTCAAAAGCAGCCAGTACAGCGAGGATGTGAGTTGTGTAGTGAGGCAAGTGAACTTCCTGGCTTCCTTGCAGGCACAAAAACATGAGGGTGAGTATTAGACTGAAAGTGATTCAGTAACTAACTGCAATGGATAGACTTCATCTGGATCCCTGTTGGCACAAGTCACGGTGAAAAGACATTGTTATAGCTGTGTCCAGGTGCCCCTCCAAGCCTCATGCACTCAAAGATGAGACTTCTGGGGGGTGGCTGGATCTAGGCGTAATGCTGGATTAGGATGTGTGATACTGGGATTAAGGGTGGATAATGGAAGAGCCAACCTACTTGTGGGTGTGCCAATCAATAGATTTACAGCCTGGACGGAATATGAAGGAACAGAGAGAAGACAGGCTGCTGCTGCCACTTGAGGCTTGCTATCTCCTGCCTTCCCTGCCTTGTCATGAACTGCTTCTCCTTTGCAATGTCCCTCTGCCTTGCCACACTGCCTTGGAGCCAGCTGACTATGAATGAAACTTCTACAAACTGAGCTGAAATAAACCTTTTCTCCCTTAACCTGTGGGTGTTGGATATTTTGTCCCAGCAATGAGAAAAGTAACTTGACAGACATATTTAGGATAACTTGGAAAATCTGAATATGATTTGAATATTATGATATTAAAATTATTAATAGTTTTCTTAGGTGTGCTCATGCCATCATAGTTATACAAAAAAAATTGAGATGCAAATGAAATATTTAAGGAAAAATGCCATTGAGTCCTTCATAAATTTTTAAGTTATTCACACACTTAGAAATATCAGAAGATTTTTAGCCTCCTCTGAGCTAGCAGTGGCAGCAGGTATAAGGCCATTTCTCCATCCCCAGAGTCAGTGCATCCCCTATTTTCATCTGTAGGCAAAGCCAAAACTTTCAAGGAGAATAAATAAATACATAAATAAAAAATAAAAGAGGCAAATCTTAGTTTATATTATTCTGAAAATAAGCAGCCTTTATCCTAGTCCTTGGATGGAAGCAATTTACTATGCAGAGCTCATGTTACAGAGGTCTCTGGGCTATTCAGGCCCCACAGCTTGCCCCGCCCCAAAGCAACCACATTCCTGGCAGAGGTGAACTTGCTTTTGTGAGATGCAATTTAACAAAGCCTAAGTTAACTCCATTAAGCCATTTAAAAATTAGATGACAGAGATGTTTGTCTATTTTCCCCATAGGAAATTTTATGCACTGGTAATTCAAACTTACCTGGACTTTAAATTTTAATATCTTTCTGCCTTGTTCTTTGTCAGAAACAAGAGTGAAATAAAAGTTCCTTTTTCTTGTCATTTTTTTCAATCATAGAGTGCTTCATAGAAAATCGTTTATGCACAATCTTTGGGCATATCCAATAAACAATTGCAAAATGGAGCCATATAATTTGCAAGGATTATCGTTTTGTGGTGGAAGAAAACAAAGACTGTTATTTTCCCTTGCAGTAAGATGTAAATATGGTATACACTAAATAACAAGGCTATAAAAGTGGGTATGAATGGAGTCAGAAAATACCGAATATAAAAACAAATGTAGTTCTCAGTAAAGTTAAATCTCCAGTAGTCCAATATGTAACAAGTTTGGCCTATTTAATATAAATTAAGAATCTTGGGCCAGGGATTTAGCTCAGTGGCACAGCCTGCCTGGCAAGCAAGAGGCTATGAGTTTGATCCCCAGTAACAACAAACAAACAAGCAAACAAAAATACTAAATAGGGTCAGGGGTTTAGCTCAGTGGTTTAAGTACCTACCTGGTAAGCAAGAGGTTGTGAGTTTGATCCCTGGTACAAAAAAAAAAAAAAAAATCTCACTTATAAGATATCAAGAAATACTTATTTTTCTGATGTATAATACATTGAAAGTTATGGCTATGTACTTTGCTCAAAGTATGGGCAAACAAGTTACTTCTCATTTTATAAGCAAGGAAGAGTTAGTCAAATAATACAAAAGTTATAAATGCTACCAAAAGTCACAGCTGATATGTGACCAACACCCCACTTTCCCATTGGGTACTGCTCAGTAGCAGAAAATGGTTTTAAGTTTTTGGTTTAGGTGAAATCAAATTCTAAAAATTTAAATATTAATTTAAATTTTTTCTACATATCATTAAAAATTTTTAATGAATTTTTTCTATATAACATCATTAAAAAAATCTAATAAAATAATAGGCTGAGCCAAGTGTTTGAGAGGCTGAGGTAAGAGGATCACTGTGTTTGAGGCCAGCCTGGGCTACAAAGCAATTTCAAGGCCAGCCAGAACTGCATGGTGAAACCCTGTCTCAAGAAAGATTTTTTTAAAAAGCTAAAAACACTGAGCATAAAAACATGTAGTCTACTTCACAGACTGGATATTCAGACATTAATTTTACTTTTTCCCTCTTTATATCATACATGCATTTTAAAAGCTATCTTGTGTCTATCTAATATTTAGTAAACATAGACGACAGACCACTGCAGCATGCACACGTGTACAGGCCTATGTGATGAGGCCTAGCAGTGTGCTGAGGTCACAAGTGCCTGAGCACTGTGTTCAGATGACCCCAAGGTGCAGGGACCCCGATGTACTAATGGAGAGGCATCTGCAGGTTTGGAGGGGCACGGACCCACTGCCCCTATTCCATGTCTCCCACCCCTCTGCCCTGAGACTCCAGCCCCTGACTCATGTGCCTATTGCTTCAGGCTAAAGGGGTCTCAGTTTCTCCACACTTTTCATAGTTGAATTTGGTTACTTCCTTCCATACATGCAGTGTTTCTGGGACTTCACAGTAATCTTAGATCTCTGCTGAAAACAGTGAATTCTACCCTTTGTCTCATTCTTTTAACCACCTGGGAGCCTGTTCAGTCCAGGCCCTGTAGCAGGTGCTGTAGGTAAAAGGCGACTGCCCCACCACACCGTCACCTCCACCCCTTGCCACATGCACCCTCCTCCAGGTGTACAATCCCATGGGACTGGAGAGCAGCCCCACGCCTCGCCTCTACTCTCTGGGCAACTCCCAAGCAAAGGCGTTTTGGCAGCTGGTTCTCTTCAGCATTTTAGGATTAGCAGTCACACCCTCATCTCTACACAGCAGGTGGAGCCAGGTGTGGCAGCACATTCTTATAATTTTGGACATATATGAAAGTCAGTATCTGGAAGATGACATCAACATTACTATTCAGTAGCAAAGAGGCAAAATTACTTCAGTCCAATGACCAAAGCCTGAAGTTCCTGCATTATTTTCCTTTTGTCCTATATGCCAGTTTTCTCACATAGCAGAATGAGTTTCTGTCTTCAGTCCATTCTCTCAGCCTTTCTATGAACAGCAGTGGGATTAGACACATGCCTTCCCTCCTTCCCCATGCCCAGTATTCGATTCCCAGCCAGTGGCAGGTCTGGTCTACATCAGCTCAACAGCGCCTGGGTCTACAGTGCCTTCTCAGTGCAGCTCACTGAGCACCTGTTCACCGCACAGACCACTTTAGGGACCTTGTGTTCCAGGAACTGGAAGGTGGCAAACTAAATAAAATAAATCCCATGAGGCACCGAAGAGGTCACAGGTGCCAGAAAAGGTGGGGGTGAGGGAAATGTGTTGCAAGATTGAAGATGGGCTTCGGGCATCAGCAAAGAGCCTTCTTAGCACACCAGGGACCACTGCACCTTGAGGGTCATTTGGGGGCAGTATTTAGCCCCTGGGGAGCCTGGTATGCCAAGCTATCACACACCTGTGCTCACATTTGTATGCGACTGTGGTCTGTCATCTCCCTACCCCTCCACACCCTCCACATGCACGAGCAAGGGGGGTCAGCCTCGAAAGAGGCAGCAGACTCCGCTGCAAGAACACCTGGCTCCTGGGAGAAGCAAGAAAACCTGAGTGGAGAGACAGGCTTGGATACAGGGGAGCAGGGACAGGAATGAGAGTGCAGAGGCAGAAGGGAAGATGCAACAGACTCCCCACTGCCTGTCAAGCTGGGTAAGAAATAATAATAAAGGGTAAAGTTGCTGGTATTTATTGAGCCCTTACTCTGTGCTAAATGCAATGACAGACAGGTTATGTGCATTATCTCCTTAAGGAGAAGGCAACCAATTACTCCAGCATGTGTAAAGCTGACTCAGCTTTAGGACATTCACAGGGATAAATCCCAAACTGTCCAGGATGTATTTTCCTGAACCAGCTTTTCACCCCTGCCCCCAATGACTTTATGTAACTAAACCCTTTGCTAGATTCTGTAATTAGCTTCCTTGTGCATCTTCAAAATAAAAACATAATTCCTCATGAAGGTCAGATGCCTGACTTATTTCTAAGCAGTGTTTTTAAAAATATTATTTTCAAGTGTGTTTCAGTACCACAAGCTAAAGTATTAAAAAAATTACAAGATGAAGAGTTCATAATACAGTGTGGGACATTATCCAGGGTTAAAATCCTGCTTTAAGAACAACCCTTGATTTGTTACTTCTTTCTTTTCTCCACACGTGGTAAAACTGAATGCTTCTGGGTGCTGCATGGCATGTCTTCCAGAGCAGGGAGATGTGGTCCATCTTGTCCTGCCAGCTCACTCCTCCCTTCTGCTACACCATTACATGCAGAAATACCCATGCCGAGGGGCTGGGCTTGATGAACACTAGTCATTAGCAGAGGCAGCAGGTGTACCTTCAAAAGGAACTTCAGAAGCCTCTCATTACTTAGCTTCTGCTAATTAGAAAGTACTTTGAAAACATCCCCTGAGAACAAAGTAATTGTTCAGTTCAACTTAAACACTTATTGAGCACTTTTGTCAGGATACAGAAGGACAGAGATGACAGTCCTGGTCACTGTCTAAGGAGCTCCATCTACAGGGTGGCTGAGTCTTAGAAATGTGGACAGATATAAACAGGGCTGCCTAGAGGTAGGCATATATTGGTGTAGAGATATTGGAATAAACTTGTACTCGTTTTTTAAAAGTCATTCACCTAAAACATTAGATACCAGCAGATCCTACATCTAACCAAATACAGATGACTGACGTGCAGACTTTCTAATAGTAACAAATTAAGTTGGGCAGGGGTTTTAAAAGCAATTTTTGATCATTTAAAATTTGAACCTATATGTAGATATTTCTTCAGATATCAACTGATTATTTTTGCTTTCCCCCTAATATTTAAAGGAAGAAATTCTTAATGGCCATTTGCAAATATTTTGGTCAGAGAGAAATAGGGATTTTTAGAGTAACAAAATTCATCAGAAAAATTAAGGGTTCTGTATTTTATTCTATAATGCTTATCATCAAGGTATGAAGCCTGGGCTGAATCCAAGCCTATGAATTTATACAATGTAATCAAACTAATGAACAATGTATATGTCATATTATAGAAAGTAAAAAATCATATGTAACAATCTATATAACTATCTGACATCAAGTGAGTGCATCCAGAGCAACAAGGCAAAGGAAGGAGCTGAAATCAGCACAAATTGTTCAACCAGTATCAGAGGCCTGGCAGACTGAGAACAGGTTTTAAAATAACCAAACAAAAACACGATCTAAACAAGCAGCAGCTATACGAAGGTACTTGTCCAGTTTCATGGGGTCACCAGACCCTAACAAGTGTAAAAAATTCCAATAATGTCAATTACTAGCCTTATAAATATTTAGATTAACTTATAACACTATTTCCTGAAACCTAACACAGCAAATGAAAGTCTAACATTGTGTAGGACACACATGGTAGCCTCTTGGCGTAACCGTGATTCTAAGAAAGGTCTCCACCATCTCAAAGCTGATTAGTCACCATTACCTGGGGAACTTGGTAGACCTGCACCTTTCCAGGTCCCACCTTCTAGAAATCTTACTCCAAATAAAGGGGCTTGGGGTTCTAGGGACACTGGTGACCAGACAGGTTGGGGGGTTTGGAGACACAAGAAGCCCCAGACTAAGCAGACTTGGGGAACAAAGGTTAAATACAGGAGTAGCTATTTTCTTCCACCAAAAATAGTTCATTATGCTAAGACTGCCCTCCTGAAAACACTCAGAACAGCAGCATCCTTTATGAATGCTCTCATCCTTTTAGGGCATCTCAATATCAGAAATGCTCAAATTTACAAACACAAGAAATATGTGACCATTTGCTATTTTGGGAAATCATAGATATGAGGAATAGTCAGATCATTGATTATGCCTCTTCACTTAAAAGTTATCAGCACCCGAGTTCTTAGGAGGGGATTTTTTTCTGCCAGGAAATGTTGGAAGCTAAACTACTTTTTGTGTGTGACTGGATACCCACTTCTTTATTGGCATTTTTTTCATCCTACATATATAGACTGTAACTCAAATGCCAATATTTTTCCCATCAGTCAGAGCCAATGAAGTCACAAATGTGAAGCTCAGTAAGAATTTAAGCCATTACTTCTTCCCAGAGAACTGCACTACGAAGTACCCTGAGGGCTATAAAACCTGCAACTTCCTGGAAAGAGGGTGACAGAACTGTCCTGCGAGGTGGATTCACAGATCCACAGAAGTAAAAGGCATACCGTAACTTGGAACGTTTGAACTTCTATTATAAAATCCTATGGGCTCCAGGGATTTAGCTCAGAGGCATAAGTGCCTGCCTGGCAAGTGCGAGGTCATGAGTTCAATCCCTGGTACAAAAAAGATAAAAAAAAATTTTTTTTTTTATAAATCCTATGTACTTAATAAAACCTTTCGTGCTTATTACAAGGTTACCATATGGTTGCGCGGTGCCTCTAGGGTTTGGTTTCCTTATTTTACAAACATGATGAGCTTAGCACATTTCAGCTGAACCAGCTGCACGGTTAGTGATTCCTGTCTCCAGAGCCCTCTGGTGGGGCCTACGCACGCTCGGAGCTGACCATCTTAAGGTCCCTGCGTGGGCTCCTTGTGGGGGGCCCCGCGCTCCACGTGGACTCCTCGTGTGCGCTCTCTGTGGGGGCCCTGTGCTCTTGGTGGACTCCCTGTGGAGCACTGTGTGGACTCTGTGAGGAAGGTCCCGTTCTCTGTGTAGTCGACCCATGAGGCCTGCGCTCCACGCGTGGACTCGATGCCACTCAGTCTTGTCACCCGAGGCAGAAGCACGCAAGAGAAGAGGGACACACACACGCCACCGAAGGACTGTCGCCGGGCTGAGACCCGTGTTCCACCCCACCCGTGACCGAGTCCATCTGAGCCCGTGGAGCCTCGTCTCGACACCTGGAGGACCAGCCCCGGACCCCACGTGGGCGCAGACGGAGCGACAGGGCCCAGCGCGGGGCGAGTCAGGAAGTCTGAGGCCCGTGCCCGGCAACAGGGGCGGAGGGGCGCTGCTCCCGAGGACAGCGCGGAGGTGCGTGGGCGCGATCGCGCGCGGCGACTCACGCCCGCCCGGACCCAGCCGACCCGCACGCGCTACTCACCTGGCTCCTCCGCCGGCTGCTCGAGCCGGGCGCACACGGCCAGCAGCAGCGTCAGGACGCCCGGCCCGGCAGCGCGGGCCACCATGGCCCAGCCGGGCCCAGGGGCGTCTACAGGCTCCCTGCCTGCGCCGCCGCCGGAGACCCGGCAGCCCGCCCCGCCCCCCGCCCAATTCCCGCCCACAGAGCGCCTCCCTCTTCCACTCCCATCGCCGGGGCCAGAACCATTGGCCCGCCCATCGCTTGACCTGCCGCCACGCCCCCGATCCCTCAGCGTCCCGCCCCACCCCGCCGGCCCCGCCCCACCCTCTCGGCCCCGCCCCCACCTGCCTGGTCCTGCCCCCGCAGTGGGCTTGACTCCAGAGGACTTGGCTCTTCCTGCAGTCCGCTGCAGTCGCGATCCATCCTGACCGCAGAGCGACGTCCCGGTGGGGCGGGCAGGCGAGAGCGCCACAGAGGCTGGGATGAGGGATGATGGGTGTTGACGGGGACAGGCGACACCCAACTTAGTTACTTCCCTCCTCTATCCATTCACTCACTAATTTCCCTGCTCTTCCTTGTGCACCAGGTGCGAAGCCACGTGTCACTGCAAACAAACACCCACAAAGCCAGACGACTTAAGTGAAACCTGCAGTCCGGGACGCCAGTGGCGGTGGCATTCAGTGACCCGTGGTGGCCCTGCGGGAGCATCCCCCCCACATGTCCACTCGGGGAACAGGGCTGAGACGGAGTGCTACGACCTGGAGAGCTGGGAGGGACAAGTGACCAAGTGACAGACACACAAGCCACACGGGTCAGGTGGGGAAAGTGGAGAACAAGGAGGCCTTGCCCAAGGGTAACCAGCTAGGGATGACTGGCATAGACGTGCTGTCCTCGAGAAAATGACACTCCTGGGTCCCTGACCCCTCAACCCCACATCCCTCAGCAAGGTGACAGAGTCCCCAGCGAGGTGGCACACTCCCCTGTGAGATGACACTCTCTTGAGGTGACACACTCCTCTGGGAGGTGACACACTCACATGTGTGGTGACATATTCCCTCACCTGAGCTGACACACTACTTTATGAAGTGATACATCTGAGGTGATACACTCTCCTGTGAGGTGACACACTCCTCTGAGTAACATACTCTCCTGTGAGGTGACTCAATTTCCAGAGGTGACACACTCCCCTGTGAAATAACATACTCACCTAAGGAGACACAGTCTCCATTGAAGTGACACAGTCTCCTGTGAGATTATACATTCTCCTGAGGTGATACACTACCCTGTGAGGTGACACACTCACATGAGGTGACATACTCTCCTGTGAGATTACACACTCATCTGAGAAGACACAGTCTCCAGTGAAGTGACACAGTCTCCTGTGAGGTAACAGATTCTCCTGAGGTGACATACTGTCCCATGAGGTGACACATTCACCTGAGGGATACGCTTTCCTGTGAGGTGACACTCTCACCTGAGGAGATATGCTCCCCTGTGAGATAACATACTTTATGAGGTGACACCCCCTGAGGTGACATGCTCCCCTGTGAGGTGACACACTCACCTGAGGAGACAAAGTGTCCTATGAGATGACACAGTCTCTTGTGAGGTTACATATTCTCCTGAGGTAACATACTGCCCTGTGAAGTGACATACTCAAGTGAGGTGACATACTCTCCCATGAGGTGATACACTTACCCCAGGAGACACAGTCTCCTGTGAGGTGACACAGACTCCTGTGAGGTTACACACTACCCCATGAGGTGACATTCACCTGAGGTGATAAACTTTCCTGTGAGATGACACACTCACCTGAGGTGATATGCTACCCTATGAGACAACACACTTTCTTTCTGAGGTGATACGCTTCCCTGTGAGGTGACACCTGAGGTGATATACTCTTCTAAGGTGATACAGTCTTCTGTGAAGTGACACAGTCACCTGAAGTAACACACGCTCCTGTGAGGTGACACACTCTCCTGTGAAGTAACACTTCTCTGGAAGGTGACACATTTATCTGTGAGGTCAGGAACCAAGTCTGGGATGATGGTGTTCCTCCTGGCTGGACACTGTGGTCCTGTAACCCTGGGACCTGTTGGATACCACTTTCACATAGGTCCTCTTCTTGCCCTTGTCCTCATTTTTTAACACCAAAGATTTAAAGTGGGAGTCCCAATCCTCCCTGGGATTTTAACAGAGGCCATAACTCTAAAGGAGGAAGTCACTGCCCGAAACCACCCTCCACCTCTCCATACCCCTCTACCCCATACCCCTGCCAGCCCAGCCCACAAATCTTCTGGCTGGAGTAGAGATGAAACAAACATGGCCACAGAATGCTTGTGTGTAAAGAGAAACCCTAAAGGGTAGGTTGAAAACAAATCCACATCCTTGAAACACTGAATATTCTTGCACAGAAACACACAACATAAAGAAACTTTGCTACTTTCCTAGCTCCAGCTTTCCTTTTTTGTTATTTCTCTTTCATGCTTCTAAGGAAGCAAGTTTGGGCAAACACAGCAGGCCTTAACCAGCTTGGCCCTGTGAGCTATGACTGCAGCGAGGACAAAGTGAGCATTGTTTTCAGGAAGGAGACAGGTGGGCTCCCAAGGGTGACCTTTCAGATACTTTGATACAGTGGCCTTATCTTCTTGCCCAGAGCCCAGAGCCAGATAGGGGAGAGTTAGGATTTGGTAGCAATGAGGAAACAAAGGCAACTGGATCCTATTGCTCTCATTATGTAAAAGAAAATCTCTAGTTAAAAAAATCACAGTGGAAGAAAAATGTGAGAATACAAAAGATGATTATATTCTTCTGTGATAAAATACATCAACCATATAGATTTTTATGTCAATGAAAAACAGGCTTGTGTGCCTGTTTCAATCTTGAGAAGATTTCATTTTTATTTTTAAAAATTATAATACATTGTGGAATCTCCAGCTAAGTTCCATTAAGAAAAAACTTACTGGGACTGGTCCACAAATATCTCACACACTAAGAATCTGTCTTGGGGAGTCTGTCACAAGATTCTTTCACATTTAACTCTGCTCCTACTCACCATTCACTCTTTCCTTATTTTGCACATTTTACTGCAATTCATGCTTATATTTTTTAGCTCTTCTATAAAGGTAGGTAATAGTAGGTCAGGGCCTATCATTTCATATGTAAAATATGTGCTCTGCCTTGTTTAGGTAAGACATAATTTAAACAGAACTGCAAGCCTGGTATGATTCTATAGTAGTTAGACAACTTCAAAATAGATGGTGTTTAGTTGGTAGACTTAATCAATTTCATCATTAAACAGATCTGAAGTATAAAATTTGGACCCTTAGAGGTTTCTACTTCTTGAATATTTCTCCCTTTTCTATTCAGTCTAATACTTTTTAAGCATTTCTGTGTGCAAAACAACATGATGAGATACAGTAAAAATAATTGCAGCTACATTCTTTCCCTCATTTAGATCTAATAATAATAATTAGGAAAAATCAAGTTTACAGGTTGATAAGTACATGCCTAGAGGAATCAGGAAGTGTATAAAATGGGTTCTATACTCAGAGGAGTGTCAATGCTAAATAGAAGAAAAACCACTGTTTTAGATGAGGAGAACCTGAGAGGAAGTTCAAGAATAGAGATCAAGGACACTTACTGGTCCTAAACCTGTTCATTGTAACACTGAGCCTGGTCTACAGCAAGTGGCAGGAGCAGAGTCTGGGCAAAGAGGAGGAATCTGTGGAGGGAAGTGTTGCAATCTGCATATTGGAGAAGTCACCATGGCTGCAGGCTGGGCAGTGGGTTTGAAAGGGAGGCAGGTAGCCAGGGATATAGTTTTTCTGGCAAGCGCAAGGTTATGAGTTTGAACCTGGAAAGAAAAAAAAAAAAAAAAGGCAGGACACCAATCAGGAGGGTTTTTTGCAATATTGCAACTGGAGACTACAGATCTTCAGCATCTACATTTCTGGGAAGCTTGCTGGAAGCTTCTGTCCCCACCCTGACCTCTGGCCAAAATCTGCATTCCTGTGTAAATCAGATATATATATCTTGAGAGATAAGATAGATGATAAAGAAACAGGTTGAGTCTTAGGATGCAGTGAAAGAGAAGAAAGAATAAATTTTAAATGCAACAGTCAAAATAATTTGTGTCATCTGTACTGTTTCTTCATCTCTCAAAACTTTTGTCCATGGTATTCATACAGAAGCCACATCATCAGCCAGGCCTGGTGACATGTGCTTGTGATCCCAGCACCTTGGAAGTCTGAGACAAGAGGATCTCAAGTTCAAGGCCAATCTAGGCAACTTAGTGATTTAGTGAGTCCCTGTCTAAAATAACAACCAATCTTAGGATTCAGTGAATGTCAAGCAAGGAACCTGGATTTTATCTCCACTGGAGATTGATGAGGCAGGACAACTCTTTACCTCTGTCAGAGAAAGCCAACTAAAACAGAGGGTTAACTAAAACACCAAGTCTCACAACACAATACAAATATGTCTAGGTTGCAATCAAAATCATACTAAGTACAAAGATGGTCTCAAATTGAGTGGAAAAACCCCCAAAAGATTCTAGTACTCTGATGGTAGAAATGTAAGGATTATCAGATAACACCTGTAAATTAGTCATGATAAAAATACTTCAAAGGACAGATAGGAACACATTTGAAACAATAGTAACAATATAGAGGGGTTCAGCAATAAAATAAAGGACATAAAGATGAATCAAAAAAGAATTTGGAACTAAAAACTACACTAACAAAAGTGAAGAGCTCAACTGATGGGCTGAATAGCACATTGGAGGGGAAAGAGGAAAGAACTGAGAACTGTAAGAGAGCAATAGAAATGGGCTCATCTGAAAACAGAGAGAAATAAGGCCCATCAGCCAACAGACAAAACAAAATCAAACAGAGCAAAAACCCACAAGCACACTCCTAGGGACTGGTGGGGAATATAGGAAAAGATTTAAGGATAGTGTTATTGGAGTTGCAGGAGAGAAAAGACAGATCATGACAAACACTTGAAGAATAATGTCTGAAAAACTTCAACCAATTTAAACTGAACTAATACCCAGTATAGTCTCTCATCATAGTAGAAACAAACTAAAATGCATAACAGAAACACTTCAAAAATTTAGCAAAAGAAGAGTAAAATAAAACCAAAGCCAATAGAAAAAGGCAATAATAAGGATACGAGAAGAAATAACTAAAATTAAAAACAAAAATGGTAGAAAAATCAAAGAAATCAAGAGGTGAGTCTTTGAAAAAATGAACAGAATTGAACAGCTTTTAGCAAGACTGACAAAGAAAATAGGAAAGACATATAAATTTCCAAAATTAGAAAAGGAACAGGGATATCACTATAGATTTTGTGGGTATGAAAGGATAAAAGGAAATAAATGTAATACACACAACTTCATACATAAATTTTATAACTTATGAAAAGGACCACTTCTTTAAAAAATAAGAATTGCCACAATTCATTCCATGTGCATTGAGAATTTGAATATCTTTTTAACTATTAAGGAAATTTAGTTCTTAATTCACAAACTTTCAAAAAGAAACTGTGGGTCTAGGTTGTTCTACTAAAGAATTCTATCAAACATTTAAAGAATTGAAGAATTATTGTTTCTTTATAACCTTTGCAGAAAGTAGAAAAGGAGAAAGCATTTTCCCACTCATTTTATAAAGTCATTTTTACTCTTGAACAGTAGAACTTAACAAAACAAGATCAAGCAAAACAAAACCTTAGGTAGAGTTCCCAGGGGAGGACCTTGTGACTTTCATGTCAACTGACAGATGCTAAGTAACTTTGGGCCTTAGACTTTGAGATTTAGGCTTGGACTGACTTAGGGTTGGCTTGACAAGTCTAGAAAAAAAGACACTACCTGTCTTCTCATTTTAAATATTCGGTCTAGAGTAATTTGTTTCATAACCACTGAAGGCATTAGAGGAACATGGTCTTGTTCATCTCCTATTTTCTAATTACAAAGTCTGTTTACCCATGCAATCCTGGGGCTAAAAACAAAGACATTTCTATTGCAGGTAAAAAGGTAGTATTTTTACATATAGATAACAAGCCATATGACTTTTATTGATAAGTTCATAGATAAATTTTTGCAGTTTAGTTGTGTTACAAGAAACAAACCAGAGTAGCTACTCTAAATGATAATAGGAAGAGAAAACAAAAGTACAACTATAAGGCAAGTTAATCTAGGAATATGTTTAGCAAAAGTATTAAGGATTTTTATTTTGAAAAAAGACGAATAAAATTTATGGATAGATGAAAGATTAGGAGAAGATATTTATAATTTTCAAATATATCTAAAAAACCCAATATTTAGAATATGTTCTTATCTACAAATCTCCCCAAAACTGAGTACGTTATAGGAAATGGCAAACGGTATAACAGTCCTTTACACCTAAGAAGTATACAAAGATATGTCCAAACTTACTAATAACCAGAGAAATGTGGATTTTAAGTGTAGAGAGACACCCGCTTACACCCATGAGAAAGGCAGAAACAGAAAGATGACATAAAATATGAACTTTCCTGGAGTTTTTAACATTGCTGGAGAGTCTAGTTTTACACAGCCAATCTGGATGGTGATTTGGCGGTCCTCTAACAAATTAGGAGTCCACTGGGCCTCGGGTTCAATTCCCAGCACCACTAAACAAACAAGCAAATAAACAAATGAAATTATATATTTTAAAAACCATTTGGGAGGGCCGGGGAGTTAGCTCAGTGGCTTGAGTGCCAGCCTGGCAAGCATGAGGTCGTGAGTTTGATCCCCAGTACCAAAATAACCAACTTGCTTGCCTGCCTGGTAAGCACCTGCCTGTCAAACTTTGGAGCTGGGATTTAGCTCAGTGGCATAAACATCTTCCTTGCAAGCACACAGTCATGAGTCTGATCCCCAGCACAAACCAAACCAAACCAAACCAAACCAAACCAAACCAAACCAAACCAAACCAAACAAAACAAAAAAACATTTGGAATGAGCAGGGGAAATGTAGTGAACCTACACCTTGGAGCACTGTAAGGCATTTAGAAGCAAGGATCCTGACATACATTTAACAGCACCAGCAGACCTTAAAGTTGTAGTATGGAGTAAGGAAAGTAAGATCCAGAATGGGACCTGTGTATGTAAATTTATGTTGTTTTAAATTATGTATGCAAACGATACTCTTGTTTTTAAGCTTCATGGTGCATAAAAAGTCAGCAAGATACATGGAGCACATTGAGCCATTCCCTGTATTGAGAAGAGAGCAGGGATGATGTGTGAATAGTGCATAAATAAACAGAAGGGTCTTTTGTGTGAATAGTGCATAAATAAACAGAAGGGTCTTTTGGGGGACACTTGCTGTTCTGTTGGCCCAAATACAATTAGCTCAGGGCAGGCACAAGAGGAAATGAAAAGGGGAAAAGGTAAAGAAGGTAAGGGAAGTTGGAACTGGCATAGAAATGCAGGCATTTAATGTAACATCAGTTACAGAGAGATTGTTAAATTGTAAATTGTAAGTTGGTTAATTGTAACATAAGTTACAGTGGGACTGGTAAATTCCGAGAGACTTGTGAAGCATGAGCAGCTCAGCTCTTTCTCTTTCTTTGGGAAATATAAATTCAGTACATTGTGTGGGAAACAGGACCCTCTCTGGGAAACAAGCTCCACTCTGAGGGTCTTCTTATGTTGGTGCTGTCTGGAATTAGGAGGGCAAGTCTTCTCCTCAGTTGTTGGCTCTCAGCCCAATTGGGTCCCCTATTGCTAAAGGAGCTTGATTAATAGCGGCCTCCACTCAGTATTACTCAAGAGGCTTATTGCAAGCTGGGCCTGGTGTACACCTGTAATCTCAGCACTCTGGGAGGCTGAGGCAGGAGGATTACAAGTTAGAGTCCCTGGGCAACATAGTGAAATCCCATCTCTAAAAAGAAATAAAAATAAAAATATAAAAGGGCTGGAGATGTAACTCAGTAGGAAGGCCTTGGATTTGATCCCTAGTACTGAGTGGAAGAAGGCTTATTACTGGCTGGGTAAGAGGGTGCTGTTTATTAGGAGTACCTCTTGGAGTACACTTGTATAGCTCAAAAGAACTTAAACTGCATTATTATTTGGCAGCCTGCATCACAATCAGCTGGGAGTGAAGGTCATGTCCCACCACTAGAGAGAGGTAAAGTGGGTACCCTGCTAGGCTTCTTATCAGAGCTTGTTGACTCAGGTTAGCCCATAAAATCAAGCTTCCAGGTCAAGCAGACTTGCTTATCAGGCTTTCCCAGGACACTTTCAGCCCTTACTGTGGAACTAGAGTGTGGCACATTAGACAGATGAGGAGTTTGGGGCTTGCTGGGAACAAGGGCCTCAGAGGAACCATGAGCCAGCCAAGTGGGGCTGGCATGCAGCGCTGTGGCCAGCACCTGCCTGGCTTCTGTGAGGCCCTGGGTTTGATCCCCAGCACAAAAAACAAAACAAAACAACAACAAAGAAATTAAAATGAAAACCATAAAACCAAACAAAACTGTAAGTCATAGTGGAAGCTACCTACCATCCATTGCCTGGTGTCCCTAACCTTAGCACAAAGATAACTTTTACTCAGGGTATTCTACTCATTAAATGAGAAAACATCATATATATTTTCAATAGATTGTCATTTTAAAGACATTTGACATGGTTAACTTTAGCTACTTGAGAAATCAGTAAGGTCAAAAGCCTAATTATCCAGTCTTAGACTTGATATTACTGTTTTAAAACTACTATCTATTTCTGAGGTCTGCTTTCTGTACTTTTCTAAAAGCATAGACCTTACTCCTCTCTATGGATGTCTAAGTCATAAAGCTGAGTTTGTTATGGATTCTTTACATTTCTACTGTCTTGCTAAAACCAGAAATACATGCTAAGTATTTTATCCAAAATAAGACTTCAACTTAACCATTATAAGGAATATTCTATGGCTTATAGAATGCTGTGGATTTACCATATGTATATGTTATTTGATGCAATTTGTACACCTGATCAGGAGAAAAATAGTTAAAAAATAATCTACAATAAATTTATTTTACAGATATAGCTGGATTTGCAAAAATGTCTTTCCAATTTAAAATGACAATTATGGGTGGGCTTTTTTTTTTTTTTTGAGACAGGATTTCACTGTGCAGTTCAGGTTTGGCCTTGAAACTCATGTTGTAACCCAAACTGGCCTTGAACTCACAGTGATCCTCCTGCCTCCGGAGTTCTAGGATCACAGGCGTGCACCAATGCCCAGGAAATGCCTTTTAACTTTTGATTTCTTCAGTTCCAGTTTGAGGAAAACCTTGGTTGGTATTAGGTCTCTGAAATCATTAGAAACACACATCTTCCTATGTTTCAGGAGAACAAATTTGATGTCTGCCACTACCTGTTCATGCTAATACATTGCTTTTCATGCACACCAACTTAGAAGAAATCAATATGACTTTGAGTAGCATTTTTCTAATATAGATTGGGAATTGCTTATCTAGCATGTACACTTCAGAAGCTGATCATAATACTTACAATTATTTTTTTACTTAAAATGCAGTTTACGACTATGGCAAAACAGCAAAGCATTTCAGAAGTGTAAAGCACAGTTAGTGTCTTGTGTCTTGTGTCATCCCTGCCTCCTCAGATAATTTCTGTTACATTGTGTGAATTTCTGGAGTTATTCTAAAACTAAACTTTGATTTTTTTATTTTTACTATAGAAAGTGTTGATTATATATAATTGTTACATCATGATCGTATTGCTGATCCTATAGATACAATTTTTAAATCCAGATAAAATTTGGTTTCATATACACAAAGTTAATAGAGGGACTTTACAGAGTCACGTCCTTAGCCGAGACTCATTGTAGGTTCCATTCTTTTTACACAAGAAAAGCTGGTTTGGCCTGTTTTTCTGGGTTTCCTGGTCTTCCAGGCTCAGTCCAGTCTTACTCCATTTGTGAGACACACAATGAAACCTTGCTTTTGTAGTAACTACATTTTTACTTTTAATAATCCTAGAGCACACTATTTTTCTCCTTTTTTTGTAGGAAAAAGCCAACTTTAGAGGAGAATTTTTCAATTTTTATTTCAAATTATCAATGGATGGTGCTGGGGATTTAGCTCAGTGGCCTAAGTGCCTGCCTGGCAAGCACAAGGCCTTGAATTCGATCCTTGGTACCAAAAATAAAAAATAAAAATAAAAAATTATCAATGGATTACCAATTTCTATTGAAAAGTAATAAAACATTAATAAATGGGTAGAAGTACTTATTAAATGGATACATAAGTGTCCTTGATAAGAATATTGTAATATTTTTTCATCAATAACTGAAAATGCAAATGATTTCTAAGATCACTCACCAACCCATCCTCTCATTTATTGTTTGATTAGTGCATTCAGTCCTCCAGCCATCCAGCCATTCTGATCCATCCTTCTGCCCACCTGTGCCTTCTGGAAATGCAAAATGTTGAGCACCTTTCTTTGGCACCAACAGACATAAAGCACCATGGTGCCCAAGGAGCTGTACCTCAACAGCCTGGTTGCATTTCTCAGAATGAGTCTTTTGAGTAATGTTTCTTGGGGAAAAAAGTTGATGTATATGTGCCTGAAGTGAATTGCCTTGGAAATTAAAATTAGAGGTAGAAATTTATTTCAAAACCTCATCCTGAGTGATTTAATAGATTTATTAGATCTGTACCTTCACAGTTATTAGCTGATTTTTTTTTTTTTTTTTTTGTCTTTTTGAGACAGGGTCTCGCTAGGTTCGGGCTGGCCATGAGCTTACTTTGTAGCCCAGGCTGGTCTCAAACTTGCAAAGATCCTCCAGCCTCAGCCTCCTGAGTGCTGGGATTACAGGCGTGAGCCACCACGCCCAGCTAATTAACTGAATTCTCGATCAAATTGCTTTACTTTTTATAATGAAAACTATGTCTTTTCTTTAAACTTAAAAAGTTTTTATATTTGTTTTTGAGATGGAGTTTGCTATGTTGCCCTGGTTGACCTTGAATTTTTGGATTCAAGCAATCCTCCTGCCTTGGCCTCCTGAGTACCTGGGACTAAAGGAACCCATCACTACTTACTAAATGAGATACTATGCACAAGAACATTTGCAATTCAAAAATATTTAAAAGTCATTTTAATGAAATAATAACACATTTAAAGAAGTATAGAAGGTATTTTCTTGTTTTGTGGAAATACAGTGGTTTGCACAGTAGTTTATGGCATTGTATGACCCTGTAATGGTTGATTTTGGTGAGCCAACACAAATCCAGTCTACATATTCTACATCACATATACAGGGGAAAACTGAGGGGAGGGGTAAAGAACAACAATGCTGCCCCGTGAAGGGTGACAGCAGGAATGGGGGTAAGAGGTGGCACAGGTGGGAGGTGTGCAGAGCTGAGCGTTGTGGCCCGCTCTGTGGGAGCGATTTGTCCCTGCCAACCAGAAGGCATGGAAATTTCATAAGTGCCCCTAAAACCCTAGAATGCAAGTTTCAGAGTGGCATGCTCAGTGATCCATTCCAATCCTTCCCCTTTTAGAGAAGAAAATCATATCAGAAAGGTTATGTGACTTGCCCAATGTCACATAGTGACAGGGACATATATGGTCACTTGGCAGGTTGATGTAACTTGGGGTTATTTTAAAGTCCTGAAAAAGAGCTTACTTAGCTTTCATATGTTCTTGTTTTATAGCGGTATCTGTAACAGACTTGGGTCTTGTACTCTATCTGGGGTCAAGAGCAAAATAGACTGGGTAGAGGCCCCAGGGCCACACTGCAGGGGTCATGTGGTCAGCAGTTGGGTGTCGGCCACACCTGCACTTCTCAGAATGTTCCTCATTCCATGAGAGCTTTCTTATCTGTCCATTGGGTTACAGCTCACATCAGATTAAGTGTGACTTGTTAAAATGTTTATTTTTTTTATCTACTTGCCACGGATGAATGCACAAATGAATGTATTTGTTTGCTTGGAAAAGGAAACTAACTTTCCCTTGAAAATCAAGGGAAAGTCAATCTCTCTTGACTACAGGTTAACAATGGCAGTAATATCCGCTGGGCATAGATAAGACAAGTGACAGTGGAAGGCACATTTTGATCACAGTGCAACCCCTAGGTTTGGCCTCCAGGTGCTCCTAAGTCCACAGTTCCATTCCAGCATTTCTCTCTGTCCTCACTACACTTAAAACTATCCAATATCTCTCTATGTAGGTTCCAGACCACCTTTTGGGAACATTTTAAAAAATGAATCTTCATCACTCTAAAAATTATGAATGATAGATTTTTAGAAACTTCAAACAACATGGAAATGAATAAGGCAGAAATGGCCTTCAAATAGGAGAGGGATGGGAAGGGATAAGAGGCAGAACACCTGTGATTAAAAAAAGCTGTGATATAGTTTTGATGGAGAGGATCCATTCTGCCTTGGCTATTCTGCGCAGGGCTGCAACTCTGTGGCATCCTAGCCAACCAGGGAGGACCTAAGTCACTGCTGGGCCATTGCCAAGCGCTTTTTCTCTCTGTGTGATGACTCCAGGGTTGCAGGAGCTGTTAGGAAAAAAAGGTCAAGGTCAGAATCAGGTAACTGAGCTTCCTGGGCTGTGCTGTAAAGATTGGGCATCTGGTCTGTGGGGTGGTGGTGGTGGTGGTGGTGGTGGTGGTGGTGTGTGTCAGCAAGTGATGGCTATTGTCACAGCTACCTTCAAGGACTTCTAGAATGGACTTCAGGGCCTCTCTGATGGCAACCAAATTCTCAGGGGTCAAAACAGACCACTCCAGCAGAAGTTCCTAAGGACGAATCTTAAAATCCCAGGGAGCTGGTATTGCATTCCTGAGCAACTATAGCCAGCAAGTCAGCAGAGTGGGCCTTTGAAATCCAGTAGAAAGGTGAGCAGCCATCCCTAAAAGAAACATCAAAACAGTTCCCCCAAGCATTTCACAGCAGGAAAAAGCTGCAAAAGCTTATTCCACCAAACAGGAAGTAATTATATAAACTTCAAGATCCACGGAAAACCCCAGTGGGGAGGACTTGGCCTCTTGAGGAAGAGAGTGTAAGTGTATGAACTAATTAACAGCAGAGCCATATACACAAGACAGGCAACACAGTTCAGAGACTGGGGTATTCAGAAAAATGCAGCAGCGTTCACACTCTGAGATCCCTACCTTATGCTTCAGAGATCCTTGCAAGCCAGAGGGGACTTGTTAATATTAAACATGAGAATGACTTTGTTCAGTCTAATTGCAACTGTTTCGTGGTTATGCTGAGATAGTTTATAAGCACTCTCAGAAAAAGGTAAAGAGTTTGAACATGGACCAGCCATCTCATTGTCTCGTAGATTCCTTTCCCCTGTCTGCATCTTTGGATTTCAGCAAGAGCATGATAAATACCTAGGTCAAAGGCAAATGAAAGCACAAACAATAAGTCTGAAGCCTCCTGGAAGAGACAGAACCAGCATGAAGAGTCCCTGAGATCAAAATGCTTTTTATTCATGGACACTGTGATCTGATATAAAAAAGGAAGAAGTTATAAATAGCCATCACTATTTGATTCTTATCTGATTTGTATGCATTTTTCCTCAGTTAATATGTTTTTATCAGCTGTTGAGTCAAGAAGGCTGACCTGTGATTTACTCAGAAACTGTAATAGAGAAGCTGTTTTTCTCAGAAGTTTTAGTCATCTTTTTAATGGTGAAACTAAACTAGCTGCTACTTCTTTTCTCTTACAGACCAAATACCTTCCAAATACCTTATAAATGTGGACAAACGAAAAGATCTTCTAAATTCCAAATCCAATGTTATTTTTAGGAAACAAAATATACATTTTTTCTAGACTATTTTTCTGGGAAATAAATATTTATTTATACATGCATAAACATATATATATATATATATATATATACATACTATATATTCACATGAATATATATAAATACACACATGGATAATGTCAGTCTTACAAATCCTAATGGAACTGTTGCAAACTAAAAGTTGCTCTTTGTTCTTACACCCATTTCTCTAAGGGTAGATACCTGTTGGGAATGTTGAGGAATGGGATTCATCATTCAATGAAAGGCTGTGCTAGGGTTATATTTTCTGAGGCATATGTCATGATTGTGTAATTAGTTCTAAAAATTAGTTCTAGTTCCAGCTCTAAAAATTTAGTTCTAAGAATCAAGCATTGAAGTTAGTGAATAATTAACTTACCAGATTCCAGGTTAACCTTATAATGTGGCTGCTGCTCATTTGAATTAAAAGGTGAAGTTGCAGTCCATGAAATGATATGGCCACAAGCAGCACCAGAGAGTGTGACCTGTGATCTTTTGACAGAAAAGAGGCTGGAAATTTTGATTTTCAAAGCTCTTGAGAATCTATAATTCTGTAAGGTGCAATTTAAAAACTATAAATGGTATAAGTAAATAGCCACTGGACTGTTTGTTGCCAAATTTATATTTCTCATTTTGAACATGTGGTTTGGAGACATAAACATTTGGCTGTTTACCAGTATAAAACACATAGTTGATTGGCTTTACCTGTTTTCCAATAAAATCGCATAGTTCAGAAAACATGGGTTTTTATTAATGTAGTCAATTAATTTTGGATTTGTGAGATGTTACACTGCCACCCTGTGGCCATGAGGTTTGAGCTTTTAGTAAGGTATTTAACTAGTTCTCCCCCTAAGAATATACCAGGCAAATGGGCATTTCCATTACAGCTCCAAAATGAGCATATATAAAAGCTTTTAGATATTGATAGTTATGTAAGAATTAAAAACATTTTTCCTGTTGTATGTATAAAATGATACTGTTTGTCATTTTCCTTAAATACAAATATAACTTCTTCATAAACCACAAAATTCACTCAAGACATGGATTTCCTGTAATTGTCTTCTGAGGGAAATCTCAAAAGTCTTGGGTGGTCAATTCCCATTTTTTCCTGGGACTAAACATTTTCACAGGACTCAGGAGTTTTAGTGCTAAAACTGAGAAATTTCAAAGGAGACTGGGCAGAGTATCAATCACTTGTAATTATGTCACAGGTAGAGCTGACCTGCATAGGGATTTTAGCATATTTATTTCTATGAGTTTGTTACAGACTTAGGAAGCTCACAATAAGCTCTTTCAGGCAAAAAGAGAGTCTGCTGAATTAAAAGTAAATGAATCTAATGTTATTATCAACACAGTTTATTATCATCAAAAGGTGAAACCAACCCAAATATTTCTCAGCTGCTGGCTAGATAAATGAAATGTTGTATATTCATACAGTAAAATATTATTCGTCAGTAAAACAGAATGATGTGCAGACATGAGCAGCCACATGGATAAACTCTGAAGGCATTTTGCTAAGTGAAAAGAGCGAGGCATGAAAGGCCACATATTGCCTGATAATTTACATGAAATGTGTAGAACAGGCAGATCAGAGACAGACGGTAGATCAGTGCTGCTGAGGGAGGCAGATGAAGAGGGCTGAGACTGGCAGGAGTTTCTTTTCTGGGTGATGAAAATATCCTGGGATTAGATAGTCTTACTTATTGTACAACTCTAAATATTCTAAGAACTCTTTGGTAACACACTTTAGGTGAATCAACTGGTTCTCGGTAGAGCCATAGGAATCAGCCTATGGTGTCACACTGTGAGAGATGGTCAGCACAAAGGGTGGTGACTAGAAAGGCAACACAGGAAAAACTGATTTATTGTCGGACCTCCCATGATATACTTATTTCAGGTGTACAAACTGTAGAATGGGTGAACTCAGACATTATTTAAAAGCATAAGGGAGCATAACTCTGAGAACAGCACACCTCGTTGCTGTCGGACCTTGGGGGATGTGCGAAGTCTGGCACCCAAATCCCTTAGCCCACTCAGAGAGTCTGGAGCCAAAGCTCTCCGAGTATTGAACCAATAGTGTGAATTTCCAATGACTGCAGCTCCAAGGAGCTCTGGACCCAGATGGCCCCAGCCATGGACCACAGGAGGCTTCCCTCTTTCCCTGCTTGGCCAGTGCTAGGCAACAGGACAAGCATGGTGTAAAAAACACAAACAATCCAGGCAATAAGAGCCTATGCCTCACAAACCACCTCCATGTACACTATTATTAAAACCACTGGACAAGTGAGGAAACTGAGGCTGGAATATTTAAGTGACGGAGCTGATAATCAACCTGGATTCAGCTGGCACTGAATCTTCACTCTCTGCCTAAGCAAAATTTGCTTCAAAAATGATGCTCCCGAAGGACATGTTCCTTTCTCCTTATATCATGTGTTCTTCCTTCGTCTATGTTTTCTGGGCACCATTTTATTTTATGATTCATACTGCTAACTGTTGCCCTATGCTTACATGAAATAATTTTTATAGTATTCTAAAACTGAGGCAATTAGCGAAGGATTTAAGGTTTAATATCAAACTTTCACCTGCCTTTGTTTAGCTTGTTACTATTGTTCTCTGTGTTACCAAATCATTTTTTTTAGCCAGCAGGGAGCCAGCACCACCTCTCACAGTGCTGCTCCTGGGACTGGCTTGCTCAGCACTTATGTGAGGCGAGCAGAACACTTATGACAAGGAGCCCTGGAGGCAGGCGAGGGTTCTGTGTGAACTGTCACTGCCATGCCACATTCCCCCTCGACATTCACTTCTCCAAAGCCTTGGAGGAGATAAATGCATGCAGGAAAATGAAATGTTTTTGAGTGACTTTGCCTGGCCTCAACTCAGGTACAGGCAGCATCAGTGTCCCACTGATCACATGTGGTCCTTGCAGCAGAGGTGCCATCAACTCTGGGTGAGTTTTGAGTTCCCGAGCTAGAGAACCAGCCACAGTCTCAACATTTCAGAAGGGCAGAAGGGCACTATCTGTCCTGATGGGAGGGTGAGGTGGGAGACAGGTAGAGGGCAAATGTGAGTCGGGTCTTGATTCTTCCTGCCAAATCAGAGGGAACCATGCAGAACTCACCTGCTAGGAACCCCAAGACTCAGACTGCACTAAATAAAGCTCCTAGAAGAATAAAGACAGCTCAGGAGAATAGAAAACTGACTGGGCTGGGGAAATAGCTCAGCAGAACAGTACCTGCCTGGCAAGTACAAGGTCCTGAGTTTGATTCCTAGCACAAAAACGAACAAACAGGGATCAAAGCAGCCAGAGAGCCTGCTTCACCTGTATTTTCAGTAGGACCCATTATGAGAATTACTATTGGATTTAATTCTGAAAAATCTCTGTGAATCATAGATGTAAGGGGATTCTTTTAATAGTTAATAATAATAGTTGGTTATGTATACACAGAGCCAGAAGTACAGTGAATGCCTTTTTAATCTAGTTAATAACTATTTATTGAATGGTTATTAAGTAGAACCATATGACATGGGCTTTCTTAGGCCAAGATGTCTGAACATTTGTGTGGCTTCCCTACAGTAGGATGAGCCAGCAGTGAAATTGTCTTACTTCCCCGGGATTTGCAGTCTATCGTGGAACAGCTTTTAAACAGCTGCCAAGGAGAGATCTGTGGGTGCAGAACCACAAGGGTCCAGCTGCAGGAAAAAGGGATGCCCCGGGGGCCACAGGCCATAGACTGAAGAGGCCAACCCTGGTTTTGAGTAAAAAATGCTATTAGAGAAGCTGGGGTGTAGACTAGGAGTACAGTGCTTGCCTAGAACACGTGAAGCCCTGGGTTGGATTCCCAGCACAGAAAAAGCACTTCAGGGATATCAGACATAATCCTAAGGAAATAAAAAGGCCCCTGAGTTGTACATATACATAGGGGTTATTATCATTGATAATAACTAGACTCTGCTGACATTTCCAAGTGCTGCACTAAGGTGATGCCAATGGACTCAAGAGTCTGAGCAGCTGTCTCAGCCCAGACCTTGGGGGAGCAGAAAGCTGCACACCTGTCCCTCTGGGTAGAGTGTCTTCTTCCTATGAGAGCAGCTCATGTCCTGGGGAGTGTGATGTGGTTATCACAGCTGAGTTACTTGAGGTTCACTCACAGGTGCTCTTATTTCTCTGGAAAACTCTGCAGAAGGACAGGAAAAGGAAAAGATGCAGGATTGGTGAGAGATGGGGAAGACATTACAATTGTCATGTAACTTGAAATAGGTGGCTTGCGTGGACCCACTGTTGATAAAGACACTAAAAGACAGTTGAGCAAGAAATTTGGAGAGACCATGTCAGTAAGCATTCATGGCAGATATAAAAGCAACTCACATCGTGATAGTGGCTGCTGAAGTTCCTGTGTTTGAGGGAGGCTGTTAATTGCCAGGAGCAAGTGCTACTAGAAAGTTAGGGTCCTGTGGTCCTGTGGGTTAATTAGGTCCATCCTCATGTATTTGTGAAAACACTACCAGAAAAAACTCAGACTTCTTACTTTGATGTTTGGACATTAAAAAATTTCCCACTTGGTTTCTTTACTCACCCTTAGTGAACATTTTTGGACACCTATTTCATGCAGAGTGCTGTTCACATTTATAGTTATCTTGCTTTTATTATAGATTATCAATTTAGAAGTTTCTAAGATTTAGAATAAACTGAAAATGTTTTAATCCATACAAACATAATCTCATCTAAAGAAAGCTGGAAGTAAATAGGTGTAGTGTTAACTTTTCATTGAGTTTTGCATCAAAACATATATGAGTGAAATACTAAATTTGCATAATTTTAAAGTGAAACTTGGAGATGTAAGGAAATCCAAAGGCCAAGAGATGGACATTGATCCCACTGAGCACTTAACTCTCCTCTGCTGCCAGGGCTCTCTGGGGTAAAGACTCAGAGCTATTGTGCTATAGTCCTGTGAGCTTGATGTCTTCATGATTAGGACACTGGACTGAAGTCTAGGCTTTTGCTATGAAGTGGTTGTGTTGCATCGAGTTTTCAGAGTTCTGCAGACCAGGAAAGAGCAGTCTGATTATTTAAGCCAGTTGACCTAAGGGTATGTTTTTAGGTAAATAAGAAAGCCAAATTTCAAGCTCATAGAGACAAATTTAGTTTTCAGCAATCAAAGCTTACAGTATTGCCCAAACACTAATTGGTCTTTGATCTCTCATTATTCATTGAACATACTTGCAGAAGATCTCATATGTTTTGAAAAATGCCCATCAGAACATAAATATTTGTTTAAGTAATGTTACTGTTACAACCAATAATAATAGACTCATGACATTGCCTTTAACTTCTAGAGCTTTATTAAAATACAAAATTGAGGCCGGGGATTTAGCTCAGCGGTGTAAGTGCCTGCCTGGCGAGTGTGACATCGTGAGTTTGATCCCTGGTACAAAAAAAAAAACCAAAAAAAACAAACAAACAAACAAAAAAACCCCCAAACAAACCCAACCCCCCCCCGTAAAAAAAACCAGAGGCATGATTAGTTATTTTAGCAGTGGATAGGATACAGTTTTCTTTTTTTATTTTTTTTTATTTAGAGAAAAAAATGAAACAGAAAGAGGATAGAAATAATACAAAATTAAAAAAAAAAAAAACAAAAACCAGTAATAAATCACTAGTTGATAATTACATATTTTCCTCCTAGAAGTAGTTGTTCAAGTTACAAAAGTAAAGCATACAAAGTAGACATTTAAACAGTGAGACTGCAATCAGCTCTGTTCATATATCCAACAAAAAGTTAGTATTATGGTCATCAATCCTATACATTCAAACACACATGCAGTTATATCCTTTAGAATACTTTCCTTTCTTCTCTCTTTTTTTTTTACAATAACTATAAGCAATTTTCGTAAACTGTTTAGAAGTTCTGCACATGTATAAGTCTCTACATGCATACCTAGCCTTTCTGTATTAGAAGGGAAAAACACACCAAAACAAGTCAGCAATACAAATTCCTAGAGAAACACTAAATGACAAGGACATATAAAACCACAATAGTAGGTGATCTATGGTTGTCACCATGATGTCTCCTGTTATTTTCAATAAAATTGTCTATATTAATAATATAATTAAACTTAGTGGTACATAGCACTATTAATAAAAGCTGAACATTGGAGACATTATAGGACTTGAAAGGCAGTTAATAATCAAACCAGAATGGGTATCCTATTGTATCCTGCCATCCCCAGAATTGTTGACCTAACTCACAGACTTGACACCCTCAAGCATACCAGATTTTAATAAAATCAGCTAAGATAAAACAGCAATATAGCCAATCTTCTCTGCTTCATCTCTGCTATGCTATTTTTCTGTCGTTGTTGTTTACTTTTCTCCTTCATTCCACTGTCTGCCCCTTTCATTGAGGCCTTTCTGCCATTGTTCCTGGAATCCTGGTGATTTTCTTCTCTCTCTCTAGAATGTCCTTCAATATTCTTTGCAGGGTTGGATTAGTGGTCATGAACTCCCCCAGTTCCTCTTTATTGTGGAAATATCTTGTCTCTCCATTAATTTTGAGAGACAGTTTTGCAGGGTACATCAATCTGGGTTGGAGGTTATTTTCTTTCAGAGCTTGGAATATTTCACTCCAAGCTCTTCTTGATTTGATAGTTTGCATTGAGAAGTCTGCTGTGATTTTGATGCATTTTCCTTTATAGATAATCTGTTTCTTTTCTCTGACCACTTTTAATATTCTGTTCTTGTGATGGATTTCTGGGTTCCTGACTATTATATGTCTGGGTGTAGATCTGTTTTGGTTGTAGCTGGCTGGAGTTCTGTATGCCTCATATATCTGAACATTACTTCCTATGCTTGGGAAGTTTTCCTTAATTATTTCTGTGAATAGACTTTTTATTTCATTTGTATTTGTCCCTGCTTCTTTGTTCCCATGTTTTATTCTTAAGTTATAAATCCTCTTATTGTCTTGTAGCCTTTGTATTGTTACTTCCTGGTTCCTTGTTATTTTTAAGAGATCCTTCCTTTTGCGATCATACATTGCAAACCTATCTTCAAGTTTTAAAAGTCTGTCTTTAGTTTCTTTTAAGTAGTTTTGCCAGCTTTCAATGGAGTTTTTAATTTCCTGATATTCTCTTTGGATCTGTTTCATATATTCTAGATTTTGTTTATATTCTTCATCAAAGGCTTCTCTCCTTTCTCTGGGTTCCTCCATTCTTCCATTTGTGTCTTCTTGAGGAGCACCCAGCATTTCTTTTATTAATCTTCTTTTATCTTGCTTCACTGAATTAGAATTTCAGATTTAAATTTGTTGATGATGTTGTACTATCATACCTGGCTGTTCTGTTCTTTTAGAAACTAATATAATAATTATTAGTAGATTCAACTTACATTTCAGAAAAATGAGGCTTGGTAGGTTTAAAAAGTTTCTTTTTCAAATCGCTAAGAGGTAGCAGAATTGGAAATGAAATGCAAATTTATGTGAATGCAAATATTTCTTTATTTCCGATGAGGCCGTGTCTGATACTGCATGTCCGCTGCCCTCAATCTCCTCTCTGCTCACCCCTCCTGGGTTTATTTTTCCTGGGTCAGAGGCTGAAGGCCTTTCGCTGTTTCTCTGTCTTGTCCTGCTTCTGGTTTCCCTCAGACAGGTGAATGGTGGAGGTGTCTGGACCTTTATGTGCTGCCTTAAGTCCCTCTGCAGCTTACTGGCTAGGGCAGTGCTGCCCTCCCCTGTCTGCTGTTGATCTGTGAGGTGCACTCAGGGGCGGTGGTGTGGGCTGGCCTCTCCCCTCTCAACCAGTGAGTGACTTCAGCACGTTAGATTGTGCTCTGTGGATGTCATATGTTTGGGACAGCCTTGTCCCTGGCTATTGTCCTGATCAGGGGCATGGCCCAGCCCAAGCAGATCCCACCAATCCACTTTGGGCCAGGAGCCACCGACTGAAGCCGCCTCAGCCATTGATTCAAGCCTGACTTGTCCAAATCCAATACATCATCCTGCCAGTGATCTCGCTCTGGAGAATCCATTTCCCACACTCACCAAAGTCTGTGCAGCTCTGCTCACCATCTCCACTCCCCGTTGCAGCGCCTCCTTCCACCAAGGGTCTCGAGCTCAGCAACCCCCGCTCTCGGCAGGGCTGTGACCTCAGCTTAATCGTGAGTCACCAGACTCCAAGATGCATCCAGCACAGCTACTGGAGTGTGCCCAGCTCCAGCCCTCTGTCCACGCTTCTTCTTCTTCTTTTTTTTTTTCTTTTTCCTCAGTTTCTTCCTGGGTTGTGAGAATTCTTCTCCTTTTGTCTGGTCCTCTCCATGGTGTCAGATTCCAGCATTTGAGTTGTTTTTCTCAGAGAGGCTCTCTATTGTGCTACATCTCAATAGGCCATCTTGGATCTCCAGGATACAATTTTCTGTAGTCCAAGGATTATTTTTCTCCTATACTTGATTATGTTTTCTTTTCTTTTTTTTTATTGTTTCTTTTCAGTGGGAGAGTTATTCTAAACCTTACATTGATCATTATAAATAAAACATTTCCTCACTGAAAGAGGTGAGATTATTCTAGTGATATATTCCAGCCTCTAAAGATGAAAAGGATATTGATAACTCACAATATTCCCCAGTTAAAGGCAGTTTAATATTAGGGTAACAGATAAAGTTTGGACTTCAGAGTCGCATAAATTTGCATTTCATTTCCAATTCTGCTACCTCCTAGCCATTTGAAAAAGAAACTTTTTAAACCTACCAAGCCTCATTTTTCTGAAATGTAAGTTGAATCTACTAATAATTATTATATTAGTTTCTAAAAAAACAGAACAGCCGGGTATGGTAGTACATGCCTATAGTTCCAGCACTTGGAAGGCTGAGGCAGGAGGATTGAAAGTTCAAGCCCAGCCTGGGCAATTTAGCAAGTCAGTAACATCTGTCTTGAAATAAAATAAATAAAATAAAATTTAAAAATAAAATAAAATGTGCTAGGGATATAGCATCCTTGCTTCAATCTCCCCAGTAGAATAGTAATTTTTTTACTTTTTTCTTTTTTTAGTAGCAGCGATCAAACTCATGACCTTGCATTTGCCAGGCAGACACTTATGCCACTGAGCTAAATCCCTGGCCCTAGAATAATAGCTTCTCAATGAGTTGTACATGGACTATGCTTACTAAGTGTAAGATTTGACAACGTATTTTATGTATGTCTCTTTTTTCTTTTTTAAAATTTATTTTAAAGATAGTAAAATACAACAAAACAAGACAGAACAAAGCTAATCAAAACAATTCAGCAAAATTGGTACAGAACTTCAAAGCAGGATACCAGGAAAACAGTAGCTACCATAGTGTATCTTGTTATCTTCACAGTAGTTACCTATTCCATCAAATATGGCAAAATCAAATAAAAAATAGAACACAATAAAACCAATCGAAACAGAATGTTGAATAAAGTAAAACAATTAATCAGAACAAAGCAAAACAGTGAAAACAATATTTGACTTCAAAGACAACATAGAAGGAAATCCCCCATATTTGCTATATTGCGTATTATCATCCTCCCAAGAGATGCTCAGACTTCTGGCCCCAGGTCTGCATAATCAACCAAACAATACAAGCATTTGGTTGCTTTATGTACCTTAGTTGCTATCAACTCAGCCTGTCCTTCAAACCACCCAGTTGCTTAGGAGGGAGCTGGGGGGTTTGATTCTTAGCCTGCACACTGGTAGGCTCGCAGGATTTGCTGTCCGACTTTTCTCTCCCTGGAATCCATGCAGCTTGCATGGCTTACCAGAAAGGCTGGCTAGTTGATTTCTTGGTAGGTCCTACCAGTCCTAGCATGGCCGATTCTTGAGAGACGCTGACTTTGCTCTGCTTTATGTATGTCTCAAGACAGCTCTGATAGCTCTAGTTCCATTTATCCCAAATGTTTGATAGAAGCCATCAAATTATTGTTACATGTATATTTCAAAGCAAGGAAATTAAACTTTTATGTATTATATAAGAATTTAGATAGCATCTCTTCAAAAATTCTATTGAAAATTCTGCTTTTGAAATAGGATCCTTTCTGAGCTCCCCAAGTAGCTTACTTTTTCCCCTCTCCAGTGGGTAAGGAGTGTATAAGCCTGTTTCCTTGGCAGCAGTGCAGCTGTGTGCCAGCTCTGCTCACTGTGTCCTGTCCTGTTAATGTTCTGTTACCTGTGGGTTGATCTAACCTGTTTCTCTAAGGACAAGCAGAAATAATGAAGTAAGTGTTGTATTGTTCTATAGTTAATGGGTTTTGCAACCATTGCATTGCAAAATTATTGAAGGATAGAATTGGAAATATGTGTCAGAATATTTTCAAATGCAGATTAGCTGATTAAACAAAGAAATGCAGGTATTTATTAATTATGAAGTCATAGTTTCCTAATTCTTTACCTCCTCCTATGAGTTGAACAGTAGCAATATCATAAAAATAGCTGTAATACTCTGATCAACCACTAACCACCTGCGCCGTCATCTTGTTTTGTATGCGCTGCCATTTTAGATTTAAGTCCTTGTTCTTGTCATGAGATAAGTTTTGGTTTAATAAGCCTTAGCTGTTTCTCACAAAAGTTTCCTTTTCCCCGGAATGACGCTTCACTTGCCACCCTAAATGACCAACCAGCTCACTCCCCGTGTTCTTATCAGCCTACCCACCAATCAGCTGTGTTGCTCCTCTATAAAAGCAAACTCCCTTAGTTGTGAGGCGCGCAGTCTCTAGACTGGTTACCAGAGGCTGCGTCGCCAGGCTTGGCAATAAAACTCCTTCACCTTTGATTAATTGGATTGAATTTTTATTCTTTAGTCGGGCTATTACATTTGGGGGCTTGACAGGATGGAGGCTTAGCCCCACCGACCCAAATTGACCATCTGGACCCCTACAACTGTGAGTAAAATTTTACTTCTTCCAGAGGGTTTTGATGGCATGCCATACCTAGGTATAACTTATAGAGCGGACGCCCTTGATTTGGGAGCTGAGTCTGACAAGCAAGGACAGAACAATTTGTTTGGGCTAACGGCCCACTTTGCTTTGTATTTGTGTTTTGCCTTGCTGTCTTGACTAGCTCCGTTTGTCTTTGGAGCCCTCTGGTTAAAATTCTTGCAACCAAAAACTTTTGGGTGAGGAGTTACTTTTTCCTTTTTTTAGACTGCAGTCTGTCATGTGTCTAATCTGTGTTTGTGTGTCCATGTTTGCTTCTTGTGTTTTTGTTGACTGTTTCTAACCTTCCCATCTCTCATGACCTTGCTCCTAGGAAATCATGGGACAGACTGGAACAAAGGAACCACCCACTCCCCTAGCCTTGGTCCTTGACCATTTCAAAGAATTTAAAAGATGAGTGGCAAGCTATGGGGAAGATGTTTACAAAGGGAGACTAATGATTTTTGTTACACAGGGATGACCTGCAGGGAAGAAAGGGGTCTGGCCCCCAATCGGGTCCTTTGATATGACCACGGCACTAGCGGTTCACCAATATGTCTTCGGACTCCCATCCCATCCTGATCAAATTGTTTATATTCAGATTTGGATAGATATTATCTATGATTCCCCTCCTTGGATTAAGCCTCCGGGAGGGGAACTCATAGCGGCGCTCAAACTGAAAGCGCAACCAAACCAGAAGCCCATGGCTCCTCCATCGATCCTCGTGTCAGAAGAAGATCCCCTTCTGGATGAGTATTCGCCTCCTTTGCCGCCTCCCCCATACCCGGCCCACCCGTCTTCTCCAACCCCGCTCCCTGACTCCACTTCCTCCGTCTCCCCTTCCCCACTTCCTCCCCCTCTTCTTTCCCTAGTCGGATCCGCACATGCGGTCGCCACCGTGCAGAACTTCAACCTAGACCTCCCTCTGAAGCCGTTCCCCTTTGTCCTCTGCGAGAAATGCCAACACACGGTGGAGGCTCGATGTTTGTCTATGCTCCCTTTTCCACTTCTGATCTGTAGAACTGGAAAAGTCAGAACCCTCCTTTTTCAAAGGACCCTGATAGCCTTATAAATTTGCTTGAGTCTATTTTTGTCATTCACCGTCCCACCTGGGACGACTGTCAGCAGATACTTCGAGTCCTTTTTACAGCAGAGGAGCGCTTCCGCATTCTCGCTCAAGGAAAGAAAGGCATCCGGGACCCCAACGGCACTCCTACAGCCGACTTCCAGAGAATAGAACATGTTTTCACCTCCTCGCGGCCGGAATGGGACCCCAATACTGATAGAGGTAAGGAGGCTCTAGAACAGTATCACCAGAGGCTTCTGGATGCCATTCGAGCAGCAGCTAAGAAGCCTACAAATCTGTCAAGGGTGACTGAGGTAAGGCAATCGGCAGAGGAATCGCCAGCTGCGTTCCTTGAGCGCCCCCTGGAGGCTTATCGGTTATATACTCCCATTGATCCGATGGCCCCAGAGAATGCTAGGGCGATTAACATCGCCTTTGTGTCACAGTCGGCCCCTGATATCAGGCGCAAATTACAGAAATTAGAGGGATTTGAGGGAATGTCTCTCTCCCAGCTGATTGAGATTGCCCTTAAAGTCTTTGAAAATCATGAGAACCTACAGGAAGCAACTAACAAAAAGATGACTAAAGTCCTTGAATTCCATGTGTTTCCCCTTGGGATATGCCTTTGCTTCCAGTGCAAAAGCCAGGTACATCAGATTATTGGCCTGTACAAGATCTATGGGAGGTAAACAGACGAGTGGTGACCTTGCATCCCATCGTTCCTAATCCCTACACCCTGCTGAGCCTACTCAGCCCGGAATATACCTGGTACTCAGTGCTGGATCTGAAGGACACTTTCTTCACCTTGCTGATCGCTCCGGTAAGTCAACCTATTTTTGCTTTTGAGTGGACGGATCCTGAGTCAGGGGTAACGGAGCAGCTGACCTGGACTCGGTTACCACAAGGATTTAAAAATGCCCCCACTCTCTTTGATGAGGCTTTAGCAAGAGACTTGATGGGATTTAGGGAATGTCATCCAGAGGTGACGCTCTTACGATATGTAGATGACTTATTAATAGCCTCCCCCACTTATGAACTATGCCTAGAGGCCTCTGAGCAACTGCTGATGACTCTAGGTCAACTTGGATACAGAGTCTCTGCTAAAAAGGCACAATTGTGCCAACAGACTGTAGCCTATCTGGGTTATAGACTACATGAAGTTAAAAGGACT